>JACEVL010000818.1:680000-697500 GCA_020284085.1 Aporrectodea caliginosa
CCATCTCTTTCTTGGTCGTCCTCTTCCTCGTCTTCCCTCCCCACACGCCAGCATCATCTCCTTTTCCATGCCGTCCGCCCGCATCACATGGCCAAAATACATCACTTTTTGTCTCGCCGCTCTTTGTCTCAATGTCATCTCTCCTCTTAAGTGTCTTATCATCAACATAGACAAGCTTAAAAACGGCCAAATGTCACTTAGTTGAAATACAATTACTTTTTAAACAAGTTCAGTCGCCGTTTTGTTTTAACAGTTTATTTATATCGTTCTTTTCCATGTGGTTTAAAATGTTTATGTGCCGCCTCAAAAACAGGAAGTATGAATGACGTGAGCCTGTAGCGTCGAAAAGTGAATAGAACTGAAACTGGAAATTTAAGCTTAGTAAGTAGTTACAACTAATTGAGTAAGTTACAGTATGCTCTATAGTCTATACGGTGAATATACTATAGATCTATAATAACAGTTACCATTACCGCGATATAACCGCGAGCGTAAATCGATTACCGCGGTGAAACCGCAGTTGTTGTCCCATTACCGCGGGATTTACCGCGGTTTAACCACGGGGAAAATAACTGTTCACTCTACCTACAATACAGGCAGCTGACCCTGGGAGTTAGGAATATGAGAATGCGAGCCGAAGGAGTGGAATGAAGAAACAAGAGGAGAAAGAGTAGGAGGAGGAAAACGGGAGAGGAAGGAGAAGGGAGATAAGGAGGATCAGTAGAAAGGGAAGGAGGAAGTGTGTGAAGTTGCAGAAGGAGAAAATAAGGGAATGAAAAAAGACGAGGAAGAGGATTAGTGAGAAGGGAAGGAATTGGAGGAAGAAGAGGAAGAGAAGTAGAATGCGGAACATAAAGAGGAATAGATAGAGGACTACAAAGAGAAAGAAAAGCAGAAGGAGGGAGAGAAGAACTAAGAGGGAGAGGAGGAGAAGTAGAAGTAGAATGCAATGTGATAATGGGGAAACACAGAGGAAGCAGGACGAGCCAGAAGTAAGAACCGAATGAGGAGGATACGGATGTGTAGGGTAGCAGAAGGAAAAGAGGATCTTCTATTGTTCATGTAGATGTCTAAATTTGAACAACAACAACTCAACTAACCAGGAAACCGGGAAAAAACGTGAGACATATTGCACAGCTAACTGTAATTAGGCTAATTAATTAGAACGGCAGCTACAACCCTCGTTTCGTAGAATTTCGCCGATACAATCATTATGAACCTCAATAGCGTACAGTTTATCCGTTTGTCAGAAATTAAGTCTTGTGTTTGGTTTTTCATTTGGCATCTCTGACACCCTTGATTTGTTTTACTCTTTTAATGACGCTATATAAATGTTCAATTACTATTACAATTAGAATTGACGAAAGTGACGACAGAGATGTTGTCAGAAATGTCAGCAGGTAGATTGCTCCTTAATTATGACGTCTGATTAGCGTAAGTTTCGATGAAAAAATAAAGGGACTAAAGTGTTTGCTGTCAGGACGGCTTCTTAGATTATCTTGATCTAGTCAGAAACTAAAAGGGAATTCATCGTAACCGTAATCATAATCGTCATTGTAAAAGCTCAGAGTTTCTAATTCGTTACTCTAAAGGTAAGCGCCGGGCATCAGTTTATTCACGAGCGCTGCGTCGAGCCAGAGGATTTGTCGGGAGATATCAAGTCAAGTGTTTTCATTACTAAACATGTCTAATCCTAATAGTCGCAACTTCTTTAGAAACTCCAAACGATGTAGGCCTACTTAGTTTTAGAAGATAATTTAACTTGCAGTACTTCACGACATTTAACGCCTTTTCAACGGCATTGGCGCTTCGCTGAAACATTAGTTTCTTCACGTTACTGCCCTGTTCCAAAGGGTTTGTTTATTTATAACTTACTAGTTGGATATCCTCTTCGGAAGAATAGATGAACTGCAGACGATGAGAACGATCTGTACCTTTACGTTCGTCAGTTTTCGCTGTTCATCTTCACCTGTGTTGATCTTCATCTGAAGCAGGAATTCCCTCAGTTGTGTCGGCAGATTGATCGATCGATTGATTGATTGATTGATTGATCGATTGGTGATCGATTCTACTGACGACAGATATGATGGCTCTTCTGAAGTCGACAGCATCCTGCGTGGCTGTTCTGGCTCTCTGCATCGTAACCTCCTCCATCGGTCAAGGTTGGTCAATAGAGATCACGACGGCAATAAAGACAACGATGATTATGATAATTATGATAGTGCTCATTATTATCATTATTTAACTACCTGAGGTAGATGCAATCCGTCAGGAGTTCAAAAATTAGGGATAGCATTATTCTGGGATGGCTAATCTTTGTTATTAGGCCCACCACCGCCACCCTATTATTATTATTATTATTATTATTATTATTTTTTTTTTTGCCCTGAGGTACTTCATTCCCCAGGGACTTATAAAATTATAAAAGCAATGTGTTATTATTATTATTATTATTATTATTATTATTATTATTATTATTATTATTATTATTATTATTATTATTATTATTATTATTATTATTATTATTATTATTATTATTATTATTATTATTATTGCTATTATTTTAAAACACCTCACCAAACACCCTCGTCGCCTCACGTTTCTGTACCACTTTTCAATGTTTTCAGAATCAGATAGTTCTGGATGTGAGGGCGTGACTTTTGTGTCGAGGCAGCAGTGGGGAGGTCGTCAGCCAAGAGGTCGTCCCCAGAAACTGGCCAGGGCTGTGGCAATGTCCTTCATTCATCACACTGCAACACCAGGGTGTGCCAGTATGGCGGAGTGCGCTAGACTGGTGCGCGCAATTCAAAACTACCACATGGACAAGCAAGATGAGTATTTTCCAGGGATGGGCAGTAATTGCAATTACGTAATTGAAATCTCTTGAAATTGCGCAATTTGTAATTTTTTATTTTGTAATTCAATTAGGCCTACATTTCGCATGTATTTTGTATTTTGAAATTACATTTCATGTCCCAAAGTAATTTGTAATTTTTTAATTTTTCCGAGTAATTTGCCCATTCCTGGTATTTTCTTTTATTTATATTTGCATCTGCAAGAAGACGAGGTTTCCTTTGTGTAGGGTATCTATGTATGTTCTCTTGTATCTATGTATGTATCTATGTATATAGACATCTGGGTAGTTATGTTGCGCATTTCCAGAATATCAGAAACATGTTAATGCACATGTAAACGTTTAAGCGAACTTATATCCTCGACCCTGCTCACTCTTCAATGAAATTTACGCCAATCATCGTCGATATGACGGCGTCGTTAAATAAACGATATTAAGCTCTTCAATGAACGGACCGGACGCGATCTTTCACCACCGCTCCTAGTTTGAATGGCCACGCCAGTTGAACACGGACCGTTCTATAGCCCGCGATTTAGATCTCTGAAATAAACCATCATCGAGAGGTGAACCGCTAACTCACACACAGAAGCGCATGGAACGTAAGCTCTAACCGATGTAGCTATATCCCGAAACGGGCTTTAGGGTAATTGTAACACTGACACGAAGAGCAGAAGATCGCTTCCCGTTACCCTCCCAAAGGTCGACTCAACCTTTCATTCGCCAGATTGCGTTGGTAAAATGAACAATAGGACTAGATGGGCGCCTTGCATGGCTGCCAAACAGTTAAATTCGACTCCTGCAATAACTTGTGATCGTCCATTGATACTATAAATTGTCATCATACTGCGGTATGTCAGTTTGAAACAAATAAGAAGGTTATTGCATCCGGACCAGTGACTTTCTAAACGGTGCGATACACGTGTCAAACAAACCCAATATTATGTTGTATTGTATTGTATTTGTATTGTATTTTATAGCGCCCCTAGCAGATTGCCCATTCAGAGGCGCTCCCGACTACTGCGCGGACGCTGAATCGGAGTTTCACGCCGAAGCGCATGTTAGGTCGAAACGAAGTGACTGTTACTCTAAGGTGCAGTGGTCGACTCGACAATTATTCCTAGCGAATGGAATGAATCGATAGTTAATCGATATAAAAATTATTACGCTATTCAAGGTCTATTATGAGTAGCCTGATTTCATACGGTTTTGTTCTCAATTGATTCTTTTAAGCTGGAGCGACATCGGGTACAGCTTCCTGATCGGTGGTGACGGGCGAGTGTAGAGTCTACGTGGGTCGAGGATGGGACGTAGTGGGCGCACATACGTACGGCTACAACTACGTTGCCCTTGGATTCAGCCTGATCGGCAACTTCATGAAGACCCTTCCAACACAGGCAGCCATCTCGGCAACACAGAAGGTCCTGCAATGCGGTCAGGCAAAGGTACGAATTAGAACTGGCAGCATTGGCATATTTAGGGGTTACGGGTTCAAACCCTCCAAATAAATTGCAGAATTTTTTCTATGCAATTATGCGAAATACAAAAAATGAACTTTTCGACCATTTTCAATGGAACCCCCTCCGAAATGTTTTTATGCCTACGCCCCTGATGGGCAGGATGCGGGATTTGGGAGTTGGACAAGAAGGGAACTTTCTTCCATCGGTTCAGACTATATTCTGCAACGGTAGTCTAGTGGTTTGCCTGCTGGACTGTCACCTGAGAAGTCGGGAGTTCACATCCCACCAGGGCAGAAATTTGTTTCATAATTTCTGCTCCACCTGCGCCTCTAGCCAACTCAGCTGTGATATAAGTACACTGACTGTACAACGTCGGTGGGAAGACGAGACGGCGAGGGAGAGGACTAGCCAACCGCCCTCACATGACGAGACTAATAAAATGAAGTCCGTTGCCAGAGAACCAGAGAGAGGAGGCAGAGGAGATACTATAGGGCGGGTTTCGTGGATCCGAGAAAGTTTTGAAGGCGAATGATTTGATGGATAAGGGTAGGACAGGGTAGAAAAGGTCAGGTTAGGGCATAGGACAGGGTAGGCTTTTCCCAACCACAATTAGCGCATCAACATAGTACCGACCATGACCCACAGACGCAGCGTGTTTCAATCGACAGAGCGAAACGCCGCTTAACTTTGCATCGCTCTGTGTCTGTCTGTCCTGTCTGTCTGTCTGTCTGTTTATCTGTCTGTATGCATGTATGTCTGTCTATTTATAGCTGGCTTTTTATGTAGCGCCATTCGATAATTCCGCAAAGCCAAGTGTATTACATTTATCTCGTTGTTTACTTTAACGCTTTCTCTGTTTTACTTTACGCAGGGTTTCATCGTTCGCAAATACGAGTTGTTTGGCCACCGTGATGGCGTATGCACCGATTGCCCCGGAAATGCGCTCTATAATCTGATACGTAAATGGCCTTCATACAGCACTCGCAAAATAAAAAAGTACTGTCCTCACAAAAATCAGGAGCTGGCGATCAATTTTCCTAAGTTGAAATAGTTTCTGTGTTCGCCAAAAATATGGTGGAATGATTTGCAATAATTAAGGCGGAATGATTTGTCCTAATTTTGGCGGAATGATTAGCCATGTCATTAACTATGCAGTTAGTCCTAAGTTCATAATTATTAGAGCGTTTTGTTTTGTATGTATGCGATTCTGATTCATCGTTCGTTGATAGTGGAGAACAGAAGGACAAACATTTTGGAGGAAGAAAGTATATGTAATTGAGTCAGCTCATTATAATCAGTTAATTACTTCTGGTTAATAAATTGAAAAAATGTGCTTTAGACTCTTGATTGCGACTACTGTGCTTCTAATTAATTACCCCCTTCACTACCGAATTCCAGCCCATGGATCTTTTCTGCTACTGCTTCCAACACACACAACAAAGCAGAACAACTAGGCTATGCCAAAATAATGTAACGTTATAAAGTCACCTTGTCTTACGTTACTAACGTATAAGTAAGACAAGGTGATTTTATGTGATGAAATGTAATTGTAATTAGAATTTTATATAGCGCGACTTCTGTATAAGAATGAAATTAAATAGAGGCTTTGTAAAGTAATACAGTGCAACGAAATTTAATATTCTATTCAATTCAATTCAACTCAATTTGTTTATAGATCCCAAGAGCAAAACAAATTATATATCACAATGCATAGGGCCTAAGTATAATCATGTTTTATATACTATTATCACTGTATGCATATATATATACTATATAGGCCTATACATACATGTATATATAATGGAATAGAATATAATAGAATGGAGTGCAAACAGGCGTATTGTTAAACTCCGTGGGTTGATGCATGACGCCGACGTAACTGCCAAGACTAGTGCCAATCCTTGACTAAAGTTGGCTTACGTCGGAAAAACACATAAAATAAGTAGGCCTAAGTATGCACGATCAGGTCTTTGCTCGTTAAGCCCAGGGACTAAAGCTATTTTCACACATTAATGACATTATTTATTCAGAGTATTTTTTTAGTCAAATCAATTTTTGAGAAAATTAAATACGTTTTATACGTTAAATCAGTTTTACTACTAGTAGTTGGCCTAGTTGATAATGAATCGAGTGTATTCTGACGGTTCATAAAAAGCTGGTTGACCTAAAAAACCTTCGTCTATTCGACGAATTATGACAGCCGTCATTTTGTTTATCTCTCTGGTGCCAGGGCTAGTCCATGGCAACGGCTTGACGTCTGGTTGCCAGGCGGACTAAGCCTTTGTCCCTGGACTTATATAGAGTGCAAACAACACGTCGTGCATATTAATTCTAATGTTAGTCGGGCGTAAGCCAGAATAGTCTGGGACTAACAGCTACGCCTTCGTTGTGCAGACGGGGCCTGGCTTCTTCTGAACACTCTGGGACACTAAAGAACAGGTTTGATGAGATCTCGAAGCAATGGGCAGCGGACATCTGTACCGAGTGGGAGCAGTGCTGAAGCTTTCTCATATACACAAGTCTTCTTATTGTCTAAATTCTGACCAATTCCCCGTTTTGAAACAAAGCGTATCTCTTCAACTGACCTACGATGACTGATAACCTAACTCGTTCTCTGCTATCTTAGTAGGCCTACTCCTTATTATGAACACCACATCTTAGTATAGATGCAGTGGCAGAGCTATTGTCATTGTCCCAGAGACGTAGCGAGGGTGCGCAGAATGAGGCATTTGCCTCGGGAGCAGGCTCAGAAGGCTCATACTGATGAGCAAAATAGCAATTGACGTCTTCATTGTTTGAAATTTAGAATTTGTACACGAGATGCAGATTCTGTGCCTAGTCCTCTGATAAAAAAGACCCTGGCTGCGCCATTGGTTTGTCCTCGTATGTAAACATCCCATTATAAATAGCCAGGTAACAATAGCAAAAATGAATCGTTAATCACAGCTTGTGCTGACAGATGCATCTCACTGAGCAACGGCCCATTCAATAGAAACGCAGTTGAGCTTGACGGCCCAGCATGACCTTCGTATTTTCATGCACTGTTTTTTTTTCACGCAGCCAAGTCGCTGGCTTGGCCCATGGTCTGCGCAGGCACACGTGTGCGTGTATGCTTTTGAGGTCGATGAAGCACAAGGCCCGTGTGAAATGCCAGGCGTAGACACGGACAGTGACTCGGTCTAAGCTTTGCTGTTGAAAATAACGGCAAGCAATTCAAGACAGAGATTTGCTTCGCGTCTCAGCGGATTGATTTACCTCGACGAGAGAGCAAGTTGTCGCTCAGGTGAGAAGGATAATCTTGGATTGTAATCTATTATAATCTAATTGACTCACAAGGCATCATTCACTGGTCGCTTTGTGCAACTAAGTAGTCAAAAATCAGAACACAAAAGCCGAAAAGTCGGGGCAACCTTGTTAATCTCGTGATCCTTTAATATGCATCTAGTAAGCTATATTCTAATACATAATGGCGTCAATGGCGTCATTATCATAACATGTGGAATCACTTGCTGCTCGCTTCAACCGAAATCGTGGTCAAGAATCACAATCTGTTGGAGAAGATTGAGCGAAATCCTATTGGTTAGAACCGTTCGATAAACCAAAAGTCTAGTTACGGTGATCAAACATTAATCTAACCCTGAAAACATAAAATTTTATCCTGACTGATGTTAAAGAGCTGTCAGTAGGCCTAAGCAAAGGCAGACGGAGCTTCAAGGCGACCTCTTGGCAAAAGAGAGTTTTTATTTCTAAGGCTGTAGACTTCATCGAGATTCTAAGGTCGACTCCAGAAACTGATGGTCAAGGAACAGAAAGGTACATGTATGTGGTATAGGTTCAAGAAAGCCTAAGTTGATAGAATTTTGGATATGTAAGGGGTACTACGGGTCTAAAACTGAGCATAAAGATGGTTTGATGGTTGGATTAATTGATTGTTGATTGATTGGGATGGATGAATGGATAGAGATGGATGGATGGATTGATGGATGGATGAATGGAAAGATGGATGGATGGATGGATGGATGGATGGATGGATGGATGGATGGATGGATGGATGGATGGATGGATGGATGGATGGATGGATGGATGGATGGATGGATGGATGGATGGATGGATGGATGGATGGATGGATGGATGGATGGATGGATGGATGGATGGATGGATGGATAGATGGATGGATGGATGGATGGATGGATGGATGGATGGATGGATGGATGGATGGATGGATGGATGGATGGATGGATGGATGGATGGATGGATGGATGGATGGATGGATGGATGGATGGATGGATGGATGGATGGATGGATGAATAGATATATGATGGAGATGGATGGATGGATGGACGGAAGGATGAATGGATGGATGGGTGAATGGATGGGTGGAAGGAAGGTTGATTGGAAAGATTGATGGTTGGAAAGATGGATTGATGGATGGAAAGAAGGAAGGTTGAATGTAGAGATTGATGGATGGATGGACGGATTAATGGATGGATGAATGGAAAGATGGATAGATGGTTGGATGGATGCATGCATGGATGGACGGATGGATGGATCGAGAGATGGAGACATGGATGTTTGGTGTGAGTCGATGTAGGCCTATGTTGTTATTATTATATATTCGTTTTATACGAAAACCAGTTGACACACCGCAACAGGGAACAGAAAAGGGACTACAATTGAACTGAAAATGTCTTTAGAGCGTAATTTTTGGCTTAAAGATTGTGGGCCAGATTTTACTGATTGTCGATATAGGATTCTTGGGATAAAATTATGTATACATGAACAAGTCATGCTTAACGTTGTGTGCCTGCTAAGTAGGCGTTTTTGTTGGTTGATTTGCCTAATAGCACAACGGGCGTCTAGTACCAGAATAGCTTCTCACCTGGCTTGCACAATAGGACCCACCTGCATGACGTATGCGATATGCACCTGAATCATTCAGTATTCCGCTTCGATGAGACGGGCCTCGTTCTGGTGATTCGAATAACTAGGTCATCAATCTGAGACATAAATGGGTCACGTTCACTATTTCAGTCCCATGGTACACTGTAATAAATGGAGCTGTGGTATTTACTATTTATACTGTTATTTATTAAGACACCTGTGAAGAAACAAGTCTGTATACAATGACACAAGTCACGCAACTGACACTGAATCTGGCCTAGATGTTTCAATGTGTCAGCCTAGTAGGCCTATATCAGTTACTGGAGACAATAAGTAGGTCTATGATTCCTGCATTACTCTCCTGTGCTTTCTCTGTGGCTCGATCGGACCTCATATGAACTCACGGATCAGTCCACAGTCCATAGCTGTTCCACCTGTCTGGAATAAACTCCAATTCAATTCAATGTTCGTTTATTCCAGAATTCCCGCCGGAATAAAGACAAATATCAGACACAACTTACAAACTCACAAAACTTCACCTCTTAGTATCTCTCCACAAGTCTTTTACTCAAAACTGAAAACGTTGATTCTCCACAAATTCCACCCTGAACCCAACTCTTCCCTTTACCTCTTTCGCAGATTCGATTCTAAACATCATTCATCTAAGCCGTCTGACTGCCTGCCTGACCCATCTGAATCATTGGAACCGATTTTTACTCTATCTGGGTACTGATTTTCTTTTCTGTGAAGAAATTGCTTCCCGGGACTTGGACTTTTTGGGCCCTGTATAAATCTCTAGAGTACGATTAAGATTCTGTGCACGAAGGGCAGCGTTGCTGGTTATTTTATAGGAGGGTGCTTAAAGATCAGGGCCTTATCTGTTTCAATTTGCAATCCCATCGTACTTCTGGTTCCTTTGACCCATTGGATTTCAACAGATCATAGCATCTCCAATGGATTAACTCTGTAGCCTATACGAATTTCGACTGCACTGATTTCACTTGAGTCTAACGTCGCTCGATGCCTTGTATTGTATTGTATCTGTCAATTTATATAGCGCCTCTCGCAGTGCACACCAATCAGAGGCGCTCACACCACCAATCAGAGGCGCAGAGATTGTGGTGTCTTTCTGATAGTTGTACAACAGAAGGCGTTAGGAGAGATGATGCATCAAGAACTCAATCGAGGTCTATATAGATGGCAGTCGTCTCACGGGAGTGGCATTTTGCAGCGTTCCTTCTGCATCGCAGCTGGACGTTTGCTCATCATGTCCTGTGCTGCTCGACGTAACCAGAGGACTTGAAACTGGATGAAACAGAGTCAGCGTTTCTCCCTATCACTCAGTGTACATACAACTATGGGCTAAAGCACTGTACCACTATATACTTCGCTCCATACTATATATGCTCTTTTTACAAATCCTATCCTGAGCCCACCTCTGCCTGGGAATATTGTGATCCCTACTAGTTCAGCGACTCTGAACAAGATGCTGCCAGCTATAGATAGGAATCCGTCTGTTTGGCTCCACGTGTGTGCGTGGGCCCACCATTGGTGACTTTTCTAGTTTACTGTGCACTGTTTTGCTTACTAATATCTGTTCTTAATGACATTTAGCACCATATATGTTAGTCTTCTCCCGAAGTGGTACTACATAAGTTTCTTATAGCAATTACAATATACTGTTCTCGAAGACCCGTTGTATAAAGATCAGGTGATTGCAACCCTGTTTTGTGAGCCTTAAATTAACCTCTAAGTACTTTACGCTAACGGTTGATAACATATTGCTCAATAAAGCACTGATGAAGGTTGCAGATAAAAGTTCCATTGATAATTCGGTCTTGCATGAAGTTCTGCATGACTCAGTGAGTATGAATGCAGTATAGGCATTTTCGTCGCACTGTGTCATGCTTGGCTGACTTCGGTTTGCTTAACTTTCGTGTACCTGTTAAAAGTAGGCCTACTGAGCATTGGTAGGCTACAAGTAGTGTTTATCTGAGCATTACTCTTGAGCATTATTCTCTGCCAATGTTTGCACTCTGACAATGCAAGTCCCAAGCCTGGATAAAGGAGGAGGGCGACGCTAATGATCTTTGTCAACACACAGTGTGGTTAAACTTAAACTAATACTACTTGAGCATTACTGTTTACATCCCTTGTAGAGTCTCTCAGAAAAGGTTTCTTGGTAATAACTCACCTGGAAAGCAGTCTATGAATATTATGACCTCTGGGCCGGGGAATTGTACCATGTTGTTCTCGACGGTGACTGAACTTCTCCCTTGCGTATGAGATCGACATAGTCTACCTGTTTCACTGCTTCCATGGAATTGTACAGCGTAGCCTACTGTTAAAACATTATTCAACATTATTCAGACGTCAAAACATTGGATTTCCTGATCCACCGTAATCGTAATTACGGAAATTTCATCAGTAGCAGAGTTCTAAGATCCTTTAAACTGTACAATATTCAATCCGTTTATTGCAACCATGATACAAATAGCCTACAAGAAAGGCATGCTAAGTAAAACATAGGCCTACAGGTAGCAAGTGGAGACCCAAAAGGGATAGATCCCGCTAAAATAGGAACCCCATTTTCCGGATACAAGTTAACATGGTGCCAGTATGAATTGCAATATGATAACATTCATCAGATTAGACTCGATACTTCGTAAGTTAGGCTACTTATCGTACAAACATGGACTCTAGTTTAAACCATCTTCAGTCACAGCATAATTGGCCCATGCACGCTCCATCCGCGCATTGATTCCGGCCTCTACATGTGGCCAGTGGCTTCTACATCGAGTAACGGTGTTACAGGAGCTTTTCTGTGAGATTTTATCAGACGTTATAATCTTCAGTTAGTGTGGCAATGTGTCGCCATCCAAGTGAGAAGCTGTCCAGCATAGACTGCCTCTCTGTCTTGCGGACTCATCTTCTGGATATTGACCTGATTACGGCTTGGCTTCGGTGTGCCATCGGTTGATGCCTTGTGCATTAGACACTGGCGCTATAGAAGATATAGATTACAATTTTTAGTTTAGCAATGTCTTGTTGTTGTCTGCAACTCTGCCTGCAATCAAATAATGAACGAATGAATTAATAATAATTACATGAATATTGAATAAGAATCACACCGTGTGGTACGGTGGCCGATTGGTTAGAGCTGTCGGCCTGTAACGCTGGGGGGGTAACGGGTTCGATCCTCGTCCGAGGCAGATAGGCCTACTGTGTAGGGACCTTGAACATGTCCTTCACTGACAATTCCTCCGCGCCATCGAAAATGTGTCGTGTGTGCACTTCTGAACTTTGGAATAAGGTCAATATCAAAATGCAATTGTATTGTATAATATGAGTTTTACGTGCCAGACGTCAATACGTGAATCAGAGGCACGGTCAGTCGCTAAGGAAGGTGGAGAGGGACAGCCGAGGGTGGAAGCTAACAGTAGAAAGTAGAAGTATAAATTTGAAGTTGTCGTTTGAAGGATGAGACCTTATACGTAAAGGATGCATTTTATTCCAGACAATGGGTGAGTCTGAGCTAAATGCACGTGTGCCGAAAGCCACTCTAGCAAAAGGTTGACGAAGGTTAAGAAGATGATGTCACTGAATGGTGTTCTGCGAGCAGTAGCACGATAGTCAATCGTGGATTGGAGGAAAACAGGTTGCCGAGTGTGAAGCAGTTGATAGGTGATAGTAACCTTTATAAAATCAATACCGTAAAACGAGGTTACTTTGGCCCGCGGGGTGACTTTGGCCCAAATTGAAAAATTAGTTTGTAAAGCTCTGGCCTTCCGTAGTTATCACGTCATTTCGACATATTTTATGAATAACAATCGATAATCATGTATATATATATATTCGTTTAATTGAGAAAAACAATCTGACAAAACGCAGAAATGCTAACATGAGTGATAATGGATAATTAAAGTTCATCAGAAGATTTTAGAATAAACTAGTAAATATTTTTATATAATGATCTGGGAATAAATTGAGAGTTGTCCTTGGGTGGGAGAGTATGGTTGTGTGCTCTAGGTCTTAATTGGTGAGAGGAGAGGGGTCGGAGTGGGGGTAGGAGTCGATGAAGTACATGCTTGGGGTTGTGTAATATGGAGAAAAGGAGTTTAGCATCGGCTATATTGGCAAGTTCAGAGACTGTTGGAAAGGATTGCTCTAGGTATCCTAGGCGCTTGGCTCTTTTTAGGAGTAGCCATTATTTTAACCAAATTTGGTTTTTTTCATTGTAAATTTTTTGAAATTTTCCTGAAATGTTTGTAAGCCTATAAAAACTTCAAATTTGAAGATGTGCAAACTTATTTTTTTGTGAGAAATACCGTTAATAAAACCGTGGGTGATAATATAACTTTTCAATGTACGTTATAACGGCATGTGTATGGCACACCGTTTGTTCCACTATGTCACCAATAAATAATTTAAAAATGCAAGCAAAATTTTTGGGGTGACTTTGACCCACAGCATGGGTTCACTTTGGCCCACATTCTATTTTACTGCAGGTGATGTTTAGAAAATTTATTTTTAGGAATTAATTACCGTGGTAATGTATTTGTGATGTATTTAATGGTCCAGTATGTATAACATGCCTATAGTTTTAATTTTATCCAAACATTGCCTTAATCTAATCTTTAAACATCCAATAGGACCTTAGTTTATCAATGTATAAGTTGCGCACTTGTCAATTTATTTTTATTAAAAGAAAATTGATTGATTGATTGATTGCTAAGTTTCACTTTTTAGGATATTTTGACTGGTCGGTGCATACCAATTCGTTTTATAGTCATGCCAAGGTCGTATTAACGTACGTGTTCCTGGCAGTAGGCTAGCAGCTATTTGGCTTATTCTAATGACACTTTGGAAGAATGTTTGACAGCAGTCAAAAGTGGACGTTGATATTATCACAAGGAGTTGCAGCCTTGCATTACACCATCCCTAGATCTACTCTAACAAAAAAAACTTAATAGCTAACACTCCAATAAACACGGTGGACCAACAAATCTTCAGCTCAGTTGAAGAAGAAATCTTCAGCAAATATATAATTAAAACATCCTAGTCCTTTACTAGTCTTCTACTAGTAGGGGCCTACCGGTTCAGTACCGTAGTCATTAAGATTAGTGTTAGTTTTAAGTTGAGATATTCTTAAAACATATTCTATGGGCCAAAGTCACCCCAGTAACAGGTTCACTTCGTCTAATTACTGGAAAACCATTGTGGGACAAAGTCACCCCACCTGATGGGGTGACTTTGGCCCACCCCAAAACTTTTTTTTAAAGTGTTAAACTATTATTACCAAAAAATATTTATTGTATACTTCTTCTCTGTAACCCTATGCACATCTAATAAAATTATTAAATCAATTATTTTCAGTTTATTATTAAAAACAAGTTTAAAAGGGGCCAAAGTAACCCCGTTTTACGGTACGCCTTGAGATTGGAAGCCAGTGGATTTGTGACAGAAGGCCATTATGAGAGTTTAATACCAGGACAAACGCGATGTGCCACCGAGTTCTGCATCTGATGTAATCTTAATATTAAATACTAACTTTAGAATCCTCTAACATTATTTATACCGTGTCATAAAAAGCAATAATAAGCAATAATACTGCACTAACTGAAAATGCAACAACGCTTACCGAGTATCCGGCCACTGTTTTAGGAGTCATAAAAGTGCACGCACTGGTTATTAAGCATGTGCACGTTGAAAGAGATAGGAGAAAGGTCTCAAGTTGACATTTTAATTACAATCAAAACAATATTGTCATAAAAGTTGAGAGTGTGTTTGAATGCGACTGTGCATGTATGCACGTATGTATGTATGTATGTATGTATGTATATATGTATACATGTACACATATATACATGCATGTATGTATGTATACATGTATGTATGCATGTATGTATGCATGTATAAATGTGTACATGTTTGTATGTATGAATGTATGTATGTGCGTATTCATGCATGCATGTATGCATGTAAGCATATAATTATGTATGCATTTATGAATGTTTGTATGTCTGAATGCATGCATGTATAATTGCATGCAATGTTTGCAATGTATGCAGAGTATTTTGTATGTATGTAATGTATGTATGTATGTATGTATGTATGTATGTATGTATGTATGTATGTATGTATGTATGTATGTATGAAGACGCTATAATATAACGCCTCTAAGTAACCCACACAAGCTTGTGAGTTTCATACAGGAATTCTTGAAGGGGTTGAGACCTCTAACGGTTTATTTCGATGACAGCTTTGAATGCTAGGCCGCCAAGATAGTTCACTGGAGCATGACAGGCCTCTATTATACGGTTCACTTGTGATTCTATTCTTCACTGTGTAATAGGTTACAACAGTACACCTCAAACTGTGGGTCCACCAGTGATTGGTTACCGGGTCGTGTAACGATAATCTGAATCACAATTTTAATAGTGCTCAAATAAAATATTGATTGTCTAACATGCACAACAACAAAATGAAGACACAGCAGTGTGCATACATAATAAACGGCTCTAAACGTGCAACGGTGAAAAAGTATACTTGTAATAAACAGGGATAATATGAAATCTAAATTAAATTTAAATTTAACATGGTACATAGGGCCCACATGTAATGTAAGCTGATGTTGAAACGCACGGATCCGCGTAAGGCTGGTGAAGCAATTAGGGGCCTACTAATTACCGGCCCGCAGCATCAGGAAATTTGAGAACAACTAGGCTACAAGAACAAGACGTGTTTAGTGTTTACTATTAACATATGTAAACAGGATCCATTCGTTGAAAAACTGGTTTTCTGTTTGGAATATTTAAGGTAGAACTCGTCCGTTCTGTTCAAACGCCCGTCTGAAAATGTCAGCTCCTCACGAACAGTATCCAATGAGTAAGCAGACTTTCTATTCAACGCTACTACAGTCGTAATAGTAAACTCTAAATTTCTATAGCGCCACATAAAAGCCAAACGCAGGGTACCAGATTGTTCATGGTAGCTGCGTCGAGTCAGATGGGTTGTCCAGAGATATCAAATAGAGATCCAGTTGCCAGAGAGACCAGCGAAAGGAGGAGACAGAGGAGACGCTAATAGATAAGACTTTTAGAAGTTCACCTAAGAATTAAATGTTAAGGGTTTATATTTATCAACCCCGCCTTTTTGTTACATGGGGACCTCAAATGGATTGACACCCATTCAAACGGGCAGCGTGGATGAATGATCTCACCCGATGAAATCAGGGCGGATACCATACCATCGCTAGAGGAAAGGTATGCATTTACACGCAAGTATTTGCAATTCCGCCGAAGCTGAGCAAACCTTTGGATCGACTGAAATTCCATGTATGTAACGGCCAAAAGAAAGCCTGCTTAATTGCGCATTCTCTTCCTGATGACTCTTAGTACGATTTTGGATGTATGCGTTAGTAGGCTAATAGTTCTGTAACTTAGCATAAGAAGAACATAACTTAGCCTAACTCAGCATAATATGAACGTAACTTAGCCTAACTTAGTATAAGTTAAACAAAACTTAACTAACTTATCATAAGATAAACATAACTTAACATAACTTAGCATAAGATGGCATAACATAATGCTGCTGCGGTGCTGCCTATATCAGCGTTATCTTCCTTCTAATTCCCACCAATCATGATTACCTCTCATCACCCGATTTCCTCCCTTGTATGTTTACCCTCATTTATCTCCTTTCTTTCATCCCAAGTTACCTACTTCATCTTCTAGTTTGATGATGTCAGCTTACGACTGTACAGACATAGTAATACATGGTCACACCTAAACTTCACAGTATTGCATTTCACAGTGGCACAATCTGGAACAACACATTTCCAAATAGCACATTTTCGCAGGAGCACATTAAAAATAACACATTTCATCATAGCGCATTTTCAAGAATAAAGTCTTAATATAACATATTTCAGATGCAAGTATTACACATTTCACAAAGTCCACCTCAGAATGTATTTATACTTCGCAATAGCACTTCTGAAATAGCCTATTTGCAATATCACATTTCGCAAAAACGCATCACGCATATTTCACAGCAGCACAACTCAGAATAGAACATTCAACAGCAGCACATTGCAAAAAACACAGTAAAACATTCAACAGCAGCACATTGCAAAAAACACAGTAGAACATTTCACAACAGTGCACTTCACAGCAGCATAGTTTTTTAAAGTGAATATTGACTCCTGATTAAACAAGGATTACCGTAATGATCCTCATTTGGAAGGGTCTGAACATAAAGCCGCAGCAAAGTGCATCACATTATGGCCCATTAGCAAATCAAACAG
>JACEVL010000818.1:702500-742500 GCA_020284085.1 Aporrectodea caliginosa
AACATTGTGTTGAACGCGCAATGTTGGATTTCGATCGAAAAAGGTAGAATGCGGATTTACTCATATATTTATACATAAGCATGCATACCTGTATGCACGTAAGGGAATACGTACATACATACATACATATATATATATAGGTTATATTATATATAAACATAGGTCTATAATTATACATACATACATAAGTGAGCTAGGCGTTGAGCGCCTCTGAGTAGTTATTTTGAAGGGGCGCTATATAAATTCCATAGCTAGATAGATAGATACATGCATACATACATGTACACGCACATACATACGCACATACATGTGTACATTCAGTCATTCACACATACTAACATGCGCACATACTAACACCCGAAGACTGTTTCCTTATTGGTGCATTGATATAGTGGTGCTATATGAGTGATTAGATTAGATTTGAAAGTGACGGTAAGATTTCGTTGGATTTCAGAATCGCCATTCTGCCAACGCATGTGCTGTGGACCGTCGAGAGGATTTGCCATACACATAGTCGACAACATGGGACAGGTGAGTGGTGACCTTTCTGACCTTTCATACCTGATGAAGAGTAGAAAATTACAACAGGTGAGTTATATTCAGTTAAGCACGAATACGAGAAGGTGAGGTAAAGGAAAATGAACAACCGGACTTGGGCCTCCAGCTGGTATCGCTAGACAAGTAGACAACCCATCTGATACGACGCCGCGCTCGTGATAAACTGGTGCCCTGCGCTTTTAGCCATCAAGTAGACTAGTAGAGCTTTACAAATGTCGAGATTACGATTACGATAACCATAGACGAAATGTAAGAGTAACTAAACAACAGGCAAATAAAAACCGTTGACTCAATTGTGTCTCAATTAAACAAATTCTCTACCTTACCTAACCCAGTTTGATCTTACCTTACCAGTCGGGTACCATGCCCACTGCTCAGGTGATGCGATAGTCATAGTGTTATAACTTAGGACAATAGGTAATTTCTGTATTTGGTTGTTGTTGTTGTTAACATAGGAAGTGATTCGTGCGAGACGAGAATTCAAGTGTTGTGCCGGATGCAGTTGGTGCGCCAATTGTCTGTGCTGTGCCATGGAACTACAGGTGGAAGCTCCAGTCGGTCAGGTGATCGGAAACGTTAGACAACTGTAAGTCACACGGACGCTCTCTCATTATTTGACAGAGAGCAGTTCTAACAATGTAGGCTATTGTGCCGCTAAAGAATGGTCAATTCGGTCGTCTTTTGATTTGATTTGTATAAGCTGATTCTCGCGATTTCGATTTCTGGTAAAGGTAGATGTCTGGAGATTACGATTTTATGGTAAAAAGTGTTGAAGCCTAAAAGAAGTTCTGTTTGGCGATAATTTCCAAGTGGTCTTGAAATGTCTGGGCTCGAATTTGATTGTTTGTTTATGCTTAAACGTTCTTTAACGTCCTAAAATTCTCAGGGACTTACCAAAGTTGGTAAATTTAAAAAAATCATTTGATGTTATTTAAGTTGGTGACCCTGTTGCACATGGTGTATGTAAGAATGTATGTATCAGGGCACTTATTGTAGCGCATTTGAAGTTCCTCACAAAGGTTCTGCTATTGGTTGCAGAACGAACACAAGTGTTTGTATTTAGTTACCGTTTAACTACGCTGTGTCAAAACAATAATGACCAGCCTCGCCATCCTCCTTTATTTGTGTTTGAGACTGGCACCGTGTGATTACGTAACAACAAGAGAAAGTTTAGAAATCTTATATATAAAGTAATGACGTTAGCGGGCATTGAAATTAAGATCAGGCTAAAAAAGAAACGAAACAGATTTTATTGCTCACAATTGTAATGCCAGTCTTGTTGATTTTGCAGGCAGAGCTGTATGAAGCCACGTTACTCTGTGATGGATGCGAATATGTCGGAGGTCTTTTACATTGAAGGACCGACCTGCATCTGCCAGGGTCCCTGCTGCACAGCCGATCAGGAGTTCGTCGTAAGTAGAAAGAAACACTATCGCAGATTCTCTAAGACAAGAGCTGACATTCCCCTCACCGCATTTCCATGGGCATCAGATGGGACCCATATGGGCTCTATATGGGACCCATATGGGCTCTATAATATGGGTCCCATATGGGCTCTATACGGGACCCATATGGGCTCTATAATGCAGGTCCCATATGGGCTCTATACGGGATTCACGTGGGCATGCTGGCAAGGTTTGCAACTAGGCTTAACTATCGGAGTTGAGAACGGCACCAAGCGAGGAGATCATTGCGTCGTAGGATAGGCCAACATACCGCCGCGCATGTTAAACTCCGCCACTGAATTTTCAAGCGGTGCCAGTTCCAATCCTGAAAGGAGGTGGAGGGCGACGCTAATTGTAATTTGTAATTGGACATTTATATAACGCCGCTCAAAGAGCAAAACAAATCGGAGGTGCTCAATCGTCTCTGTTATGACATAGAGTCGTTAAAAGTAGCCAAACAACCACAGCATGTTCTAGACGGCTTATTCTAAATCTGCTTGTTCTAAATCGGCTTATTCTAAATCGGCTTATTCTAAATCGGTTTATTCTAAATCGGATTTTTCTAAATCAGCTTATTCTAAATGCTTATTCTAGATCGGCTTCTAGACTTGGCATTCATTCATTCATTCATTCATTCATTCATTCATTCATTCATTCATTCATTCATTCATTCATTCATTCATTCATTCATTCTATTCATTCATTCATTCATTCATTCATTCATTCCGGATATTTATATAGCGCCTCTTCAAGAAACCTACTCAGAGGCGCTCCCAGCCAAGCCACTGCCAAACAGAAAGGCAGATTCGTATGACTTGAACATCTGTGGGTTTTGCATTTTCTTCGTTAGATATTCAGCGCCGACCGAGCACAGCAACTGGGGAAGCTGAGCAAACAGTGGTCCGGAATTGCGAGAGAGATGTTCACAGATGCCAACAACTTCAGCGCTTCATGTAAGAGATGACCTCTGATCAATGAAATGGATGTAGGCTATGTATGTATCAGGCAGTGATATTTTCGTTAACGAAAACTAAAATTAGAAGTAAAAATAAAGGATTTCGTTAACGAAAATTAGAAGTAAAAGTAGGAATTATTTTGGCTTCAAAAACGAAATTAGGAATTAAATTATGAATTATTTGCAGAACTAAAATTATGAATGAAATTAGGAATTATTTTCAGAAGTAAAACATTTTACTTCTTGTGGCCCTTAAGTTGAGATGAAGCAAAGGGTGAAACTTAAGTCTAACAATGCAGCAGATATGCCAGTGTCGCGCTGTAGGTCCCGAAAATAGGAGATTACTTGTAAACGTCAAAGCACTGCAGTTTCATCTGCACTGCAGAACTTTAAATTTCTCAACATGAAACTAAAGTCACAAACATCAACATTGTCCTGCAGCAGCAACCAAGACTGTGTAACAACTCAGATGGATCGTTATTTGGCAGACATAAGGGAGAATGATACTAGGAATCCTCTTGCTTCCTGGAAGGAAAGGCAAACTTCGTACAGCAAAATTGCACCATTGCAGAGGATCTTTTGTCGGGTCCAGCCTCACAGGCCTTTGTGGAAAGAATTATTTTTTTATGTGGAACCTTGACTGATGGACGAAGAAATTGCATGAAAAAATCTCTTGAAATGAGAGTGTTCTTGAAATTGAACAAAGATATCTTATGCGTGCATGTAGTAACGTTAAAATACTTTTTACTGCACTGAAATTAATAATTATTTGGAAAACTAAAATAAGAAGTAAAATTAATTGAGAACTAAAATAGGAATGATAAGTAAAATTATTTGTGAAGTAAAATTAGAACTAGAAGTAAAATTCAGGACACAGAACTGAATTAAAACTGAATTAGGAATTATTTTGAGAAGTAAAATATCACTGGTATCAGGACACTTAATGTAGCTCATTTTTAATTCCTGACAAAAACGCTGTAAATTCTAGTATTGGTGTCGGTGATAGTCGTGGTGGTGTAGAGCTGGTGATAGAGTTTTGTGCTATGCATGTAGCCGTGTACACTTTTCTATCGAGATCGTCTACAGCCTTGAAGCTGTTAATTAAAAGTTGGGCAAGGCAGACGCAAAAGCGGTTCTGGCAGCGATGCCTTTTTTTATCCTCCCTTTCTCTCTCCTGTATCCTCTTCTGCTTCTCTCTCTAATCTCTCTAACAATTGGACTTGGGCCTTTACTTGGTATCTCTGGACAACCCTTCTGACACGACGAAGCGCTCTTAAATAAGCTGGTGCCCTGTGCTTAGCTTTAAGTAATGCTCTGGAAATTTGGAGTTAACGATTAGGCTACGATATGATATCGTCAAGACTGGTAAGCTCTATTACAAGTATACCACCACCATTCATTATAATTCATTCATTCATTCATTCATTCACTGAACTTATCTAGCGACCCTCAAAGATAACCTAATGAGAGGCGCTCCCAGCCCAACAAGCGATAAACCGCCGCCCCCGCCGCCGCCACCACCACACCACCACCACCACCACCACCACCACCACCACCACCACCACCACCACCACCACCACCACCACCACCACCACCACCACCACCACCACCACCACCACCACCACCACCACCACCACCACCACCACCACCACCACCACCACCACCACCACCACACCACCACCACCACCACCACCACCACCAAACCACACCACACCACCACCACCACCACCACCACCACCACCACCACCACCACCACCACCACCACCACCACCACCACCACCACCACCACCACCACCACCACCACCACCACCACCACCACCACCACCACCACCACCACCACCACCACCACCACCACCACCACCACCACCACCACCACCACCACCACCACCACCACCACCACCACCACCACCACCACCACCACCACCACCACCACCACCACCACCACCGAAAACAACAACAATAACAACAACAACAACACCAACAACAACAACTACATGTACTGCTATTACTGCTGCCACCATTGTTGCTACCACACTACTGCGACCACTACCACTAATACCACTTACACTGTTAACACTATCGCTGTTAACATTGCCACTACTACCACGTCAAAACAGATTTTCTTTGTATAGGACTAATCGTAAATTTTAATTAAAGTAGGGCCTATATATACTAATAAGCTTGTCGCATAGTTAAATGGGCAATTAATTTAGTTACCTCTGCCCTGGATAGTTCACTGCGCTGGCTGTTTTGTATTAAATACTTACTGCCGTTGAGATGTCGTTAAACTCAAGAATTAAACTCTCTACGGGCTGCCTGTCTATCTATCTGTCTAAGGCTCAGTCGTTAACTGTAAATCGCAGGATATTATTTCGTCCCAAACAACTTACGCGTTGTTTGCGTACTTCTTAGTAGTGCGTTTGGTAGGGGGTGAAAATGGTTGAAGTGACGCACAAGAGTGCTTGGACCGCTGTAATAGAATAACAATGAGAATAATTTAGAGTGAAACGACCGTCACGTTGAAGAGGTTTAAGAACGGAAGCCACGTCTTAAATCAAACTGTAAAAAACTGCGCTATGTAGGCTATGGAATAGGCTTCCACAGGCTCTTCGTGAAATACCAAACTATACCCAATTTAAAAAGGAGCTGAAACTTTTTATTAAAAAAACTTATGAAACAGTATCAGGACATCTGATTTAACTTGCTACTGCCACTGAATTGTTGATGCATCTAATTTTAGTTAAGTTAATTAAGGTTTAACTGAAATATACACTATTGGTGATATGGACTTGTAATAATTATATCTTCAATGTTTACATGTTCACCACAAAGTTTTTTCAAAATGCTATCATGATTCGCTCTATAATGGTATACAGGTGGCCCTACCCAGCGGGACTATTGTCCCTTTTGGGCTTCCCCTTTTGGTATCCGCTGAACGTTACCCAAATTAAACAATTATGGAAATTTAATTTCTTCAATATACCTATTATGACTGTGTTGTTACATTGATATGCTGTTTACGTTCTATAGAAATCAATAAACACATTGATTGATTGATTGATTGATTCGTAAGAATAATACAGGCCACTGTACTGATCGTCGCTTTGTTCATGATATTGTCACCATTCCACTACTGTATATAACTGTAGGCCTATACTGTATAATTATAGGTTACTGTATAATTATCACATTAGCAGGACGGGATTTACGAGAATGCCAAACGGGAAAGGACACGGGCGTAACTTTATATTGCAGCAATAGTGTCACCACAACCTTCAGAAGTGTTTGAAGGCTATTTCATTCGATCGTGGTTTTGTGTTGTCACTTCGGGAGCTCCACTGGTGAGTTTCTTGCGAAGTTGCGCTATATAAATTCGTGATTACAATATTCCAATCTGTCCGTTCTTTTGCTGTTCTGTCAAACAGTTCCGATGGATCTCGATGTTCGTATGAAGGCCACTCTCCTCGGAACGTTGTTCCTAATTGTGAGTATACCATATGAGCTTGCCTCAACTTATCCTACGCTGAGCCTTGCTAGATGTATCAGAAAGCAGTAGCCTACATCCGCCTTGAACTAAATAAGTTCCCATTAGTTTTTCGATGACATTACGATAAGTATTTTCAGAATTTATCAGAGCAGTGGTGGTTTCTGGTTGGGAGAACGATCTCCCAAGGTTGTCATAAGTGGGGTGGGGGTTAACTTATGCTAATTTACAGTTCTGAGTGACCTCTGAGTCTAATATATAAATCGGCCAGAGTGGGGGTTGTTCTCCCATTCCACGTGGTGGTGGTGGGGTGGGGTGTAGACGCCATTGCATCAGAGTTGATAATTTATAGGACTTGATTTAGCGCTTGCTATTTTATCACTCCTTGAGACGTTCCTTTGCTTTGCCAATAACTTATTTTGGATCAGGGAGTGTTTTGGTTTAGTGCACGTAAGATACTGAGAAGCTATAGAGATGATTTACATGTTTACGATCATCCGGCATCCGCATAACGTCTTTAAATTTATTGTTAAGAAATTATTGTTTCTAATTTAGTTCTCATTTTTATTCTGTTGCATTATGTTATATATTTTACTAAACATTTTATATCGCTTTGTTTCGTTGCCATTTCTTTCTTACTTTTCTTTGAACAGTTGTATCGTTATGTTGGGTAGACGGGTAGACCTATGTAACTGCATTCGAATTCAAAATCAGGTTTTTCAGCAACTAATATGACATCTTAGTCGATGACATTGACATTCCGAAATTTCCAAAATAGGCTACAATCATGAGTTCCAATTTTATTAATTATCTTTTATCGTATGTGGGAGATTTAATTTAAAAATGGCCTAATATTTGGTGGATTAGATCTATACTCTCGTATCGAGAGTAATTTCTTCGAAGCACTGAAGCTGCCGTGAACAAACGAATTTAAATTACAGTATAAAATTGTTTTATAAGATTTGCATAAACTGACTGAAACCTTCGTAGTATTTAGTACTAGAGTAACTGTAAGACTTGCAAGAAACACAAGGCACCCGTTACTTAAGGAAAAACCGAAGCTTCTCGAATACAGCCGCACAGGTCTTTGCCCCAAGATTGTAGGCTAATCTAATTCCTAGGTGTGTTAGCCACAGTAACTGTCTGTATGTAGTACTAAGACTATAGATTTTGGACAGTAGCAGAGCTCAGAATCCTAGTTAACAATACTTGGTCGGATTAAGCTGTGATATAACTTAGTATAGTTTTGAATAGTTTTGCTTATACATTGCAAAGTGCTATACTTTTCCAATTTTGCCTCAGTTTTGATATTATTGAGTTTTCTGTTAACAGTTGCATTTAGTTCGGTTTGTTGTTACTGTTACTTTTTCCTATTAAAACAGGTTCATGAAGGTTTATTTTATGTTGTAGGACTTTATGTACTTTGAACACAAGAAAAACAACAATTAATTCTCCCTGGTATAAGAGATTCGCATTTTAATTACTTCTTTTGATCAAACACTAATGCAGATGACGATAATGACGATGACGATAATGACGATGACGATAATGACGATGACGATAATGATGATGACGATTATGCTGATGACGATAATGACAATGGCGATAGTTATGATGACGATGATGATGACGATAATGACGATGACTCTAATGATGATGACGACGACGACGGTGATGAAGAGAAGGATAAGGAGAAGAAGAAGATTTATAATAATAATGACATTAATGATAATGATAATAATGACGATTATGATTATAGGCCTAATATAATAGTGATAGCATCGATTCTGATTATAACGATAACAGCAATAGTGTTAATATTGTGATGTTGCAGCTTGTCGACCGGACTAAGTACATCCTTGTATGCAAAAGATTAGATTAGTGTAAACTAGATTTATGCTTTGGTGTGGAAACAAGTAGACCTAGGTAGCAGCATGTACCACATAAATGCTCAAGCTCTCCCTCAGGTATCAAAAGTGTAAGACAGCATGTCGACACTCGGCACAACTAAGACTTCTTGTTCATTCTCCAATAGTTCAATCATTCGCGTAATCAATCTTTCTGTAGCTACCTCTACCTCTATGCTACTATATTCGTACGCCATTGGTTACTTTCCACTTGTTAAGTCACTCTATAACAGTGCTCGATAGTGCAGTGGTTAGCGTGCTAGACTGTCAATCGAGAGGTCGTGGGTTCAAACCCCCTCCAGGGCAGAAATTTGGTTCGAGATTTCTATTCCAACTGCACCCTCTAGCCAACTAAGCTATAATTGGATTGGATTGTGCTGTCAGTTCATAGAACTCTAGCGACCATCATGATCAAGCCTCTCCATTTCCTTCTGTCCGCCGTCGCATCTCTCAGTTCTGCCAAATTCATTCCAGTTGTTTCCTGTATCTTGTCCAGTCGCACTCCGGCCTGGGAGTCTCACCATCTGCGACTACTACTTTGTTTGAATTAGCTTGATTCATAAAGGTTTTCTTGGCATGTTAACAGGGGTGGTTTGCCATTGCCTTCCCCTGGTTTTGCCTGCCGTGCCCGTTCGTTCTCCTACCCAATTAAGGGAGGGTACTAACAGTCTGCACCACGTGAAGGTGGGCACGGAGGACTTTGGTTCATCAGCCCAGGTCGGTTCCGAATCTACGATCAGCGAACATACGTCGATCGGATTTCCTCCCTGGGGTTAGCATAGGCGGAAACTTGGTCTTCGGGGTTGGGGGGACTGGCGAAGGATCGGCCGAAGGACGATCGGCGAGTATGCGCGCGATAGGGGAGGGTTTGGGGAGGGGATGTGCCCCTCCCCTATTTAAATTTTTTTTTGAATTTCCACACTGTAATGGCAGCATTTGAAGCTGTCATTTGAAAAAAATTGCTCTATTATATGAGGGCTGATAAGAACCAGCTGTCACTCGTAGCTATTATTATTATATTCATGAACTATTTCAGAAATATTGTGGGGATATAAGCAGCTCCGTCCCCCCACCTCAAGTTTCGGGGGACCGTCTCCCGCTGTCCCCCTAAGTCTCCGCCCCTGGGGGTCAGAAATGCACAAATGTCTAGTGGACCACTACTAGGGCCTATAGGCTACTATTATACAATATAAAACTGTTTCATCAGTGCAAACAAAGTAATTGATAGTTCCTTCAAAATCAATATTCTCCACCAGTTCTCTTTCGATCAATATTAGGTCTAATGCCAGTCCAGACAGGCGTTCAGTTGTCATGGTGTATCACAAGTAATTTTTAATTATTTTCAATCTGCTAAAACTTCTTTCTGCACTTGCTGATGTAGCACGAAGAGTGAGATATATTTTATAAAATACTGACAGATTGCGGAGTCCTGGTGCCATGTGTGTAAAAAGAGTAAAAAGAAAGATTAGCAATAAAATCAATTAAATAACATACGCGTAATAAAACCACATCTAGTTAGGGCCTAATGCGTCAGCATGAGGGATCTCACGGTTATGTGAACGAGGACGGAGAGAGTACTTAACATAAGCTACGTTAAGAGAGACAGAACAGAAATACTTGGGGAAGTACAGTTGAACGTAGACCTGCGCACACTCAGTCGTGATGAGCATTGTTTATTGGGGTTAAAAACTTACAACTTAGTCCCTCCCGTGCAGGTCTGCACATCGGGCATTGGGGTTAAGATAAGAACTAAATATCGGCCATGCCCTAGTCCGTTCTGGCAGGCCAGTGGCAGCACACGATGACGGACGGGTCTGGTTTTAAGGGGTGCCGGAACACAACCAGGAGGGGAACGGGGGAGGGCGGTTGGCTTGCAGGCCTATTGGTAAATCCGCCACTGAATATTAGTATAGTAACTTATTAGTAGGCCTAAGCAGTCTGAAACTAAAAATAGTAATTACTAAGTGATTTGAACAGAATTTTATTTTAAGCTTTATTTGCATGATTAAACTTGTCGGATTTTTATATTTAAATTTGCATCATGATTTCCAGGGGGGTCACGCGACCCCCTTGACCTATGCTGCGGGCGCCCATGTCAGCGAATACGTCGATCGGATTTCCTCCCTGTGTTACTCTAAGCAAGCTAGGCAAGCCTAGAGTGACTGATGAACCTTTGCAGTTAATGGTTACATTAATTTACACTGTGGGTGAGAAGATAAGACGGCAAGGGAGAGGACTGGCCACGCGCCTTCTTATGCCGATGCTAAGAAAATGAAGTCGCTAACGCTTCATAACCATGGCTGCCTCAGAGCTAGCCTAAGCAACTGCTGTTCTTCTAAGTCACACAATAATTTCAGTTCATTCATTCCGAGAATTTATATAGCGCCTCTTCAAGAGGCCTACTCAGTTCAATATACGACGTCTTGAGATTCTTCAGGTGTCGCTGCTCAGAGCTAGACAATTCATTCGGAATCTTTTATGAGGATTCGACAGAGGAAGCGGAGCACCTGAGCTTCTCGCTGTCTGTTGTCTTCAGCCGTTGTGTTACTCAGTTATGTTGTTGAATAACGATCCTGCTAGAACACACACACTCGCACTACACATTGTATTAATAATTAATAGCGATAAATTAATGCAGCCATTGTTCATCGTAAATTGTACCTGTAGCTCTTTTTCTTTACAGGATATGATGCATTTTGAGACACAGAGAAAGAACAACAGTCGATATTGGTAGGTCAACGGTTTCCACTCGTAGCTACTAATTTATTATCTTAAAGACAGAGACGGATTTAAAATATTGGCTTTTATGAGTGAATGTTTGCATACATGCATGTACATGTATATATAGGGCCTACATGTAGGCCTATGTACACATATAAGTGTGCATACGTCAGCAATGTGTTTAAACCACGGTTAGCGAACTGTTTATTAAAAACAGCTAATTTTGTCGCCATCTTCAACTTTTCCATCAGCTTTTACCTTAGATGCAAAATGATGGCTTACATTTCCAATCAAACGCTTCATATTATCATTATTGGCCATATTGTTTACAACGGAAATGGGTCGCTCGACATCATGGAAATAAGTAATATATGAGGCAATTTTGTTAGGTTCATGCCAACGCCTGCGTTCTTACCCTTTGCTTTGTAGTATCCACCTCGCAGGCACTGCTGTGCCACTTTTAGATAGGCCTACTGTCAAAACACTTGGGGTACCGGTAACCCTGAAAAGTAGGCTCACATTCCGCCCGCACATAACACACCTTTGTAAATCTTGTTGCTATCACATCAGGGCAATACGTCACATCAGGTCGGCTCTAACTAAGAATAATTTATGTCTCAAACTATAGCCTGTTCACTTGTATCCTCTGGCATTGAATGTGCTAATTCGATTTTTGTGGGTCTCTCAGACCTTGAACTCAACAGGCTGCAACGCATTCAAACTCCACTACGAACATCTCCTCAGTCCATCAGCTGCATTGGCTTCCTGTTTAATTCAGAATAAAATTTAAATTGGCCTGTTTGACCTAGAAAGCCCTCAGCACCAGCACACCTACCTATCTTCATGCACTGCCAACTCTGTACTCTGCAAAAAGCGACTGCATTGAAGCAATGGTTGGTCATCGATATAGTAAACGCTGATAGAGGGCAGTAGGCTCTCTAATAGTCTCTATCATTAATACCATCATCTTCATCATCAACACGATCATTGTTATTACTGTTTTTAGTTTTTATCTCTTGGACGTATTTGTTCATTTTCTGAGATCTTTCTTTCGTGTATTACAATCGGCATATTTTGTGTAATAGTGACCATGAATTTGAGTCAGTTACGTTATACTGGGTTTAATGTAAACTCTTTTTGTCTGTTTGATTTGCAGATGAGTCTGAAGATGGTTGTTTGGAGATCCTCCAATGTGGCCTTGCGTAGCTTGACTGCTTATGGGATACTTGTAATATGAATGTAGGGAGTGAAGTATATTTTAAATCTGTGGCAGAAAGTAAGAAAGCAATAATTTCCAACTCACTTATTTAGATCTGAAAGAAAAAACGACGCAGGATATTCTCACAGTTTTTTCTGATTAGGCAACCATAGATCTCTTATGTAAAATACTCCAAATTGATACTACAGTGTAAACATCTTACTTTTAAAAGTTTCAAGATGTTACTTTTCTATTCCATTTTTCTGTCATAGGCTACACAGAGTACTTTATGCTTTAAAATGTATTATTAAGACCAATAGGGTTTTATACCTATAGATACAAAGTATCTGGTATATATAGGGACCTACCCATGGGGCCTACATTCATTATTCCATTAGACTTTATATAGCAGCGATAAAATTTCGATCCAATTTTCTTTCAATCGTATTGATAAGAACTACTAGAAATTGTTCTGCGCAATTGTAGAGACTATTGACTTTTAAAATTAATCAAATTTCATAAGCTAGAAATGTCAGTGACTTTGTATTATTAAGCTTACAAATCATATCGTAACAATCAGAGTTTTACCAACATTAATCAAAATTAACTGTTCGAACTTTTCGTTTAAAGTTGACTACATTTAATGTTGTTTGTTTCAAAAAGAATAACGGGTAAATAACGGCTGGCGTTGCTAGAACGCTCATAAATAAAACAGTCATGTTATCGTCAACTCGGTCTATTAACAAAATCAGCTATAAGGTCTGGTTCGTTAACTACAGTGTATGTGCCATTTTGCCAGGCCACAATGTCTACCTGCATTTTCCAGTTTGCAACAGTTTCTAATGTTTTCAGACATTAAGCATACTTATAACAGTAGCCTATTTAATATTATGGATTAATATGATTTTCTGCGAGTTTCAACATTCTAGTATAGCCTAGACCTATGTTCATTTGTAAATAATATTTTTGTATACTCACAATTGTTGTTATGTTAAGTGCTTGTTACGTACAATGTACGAGAAAACCACAGGTTTAGATTTTAGTTATTCTCTCAAGATATGAGTTGAATTTAGGAACTAAGCCATTTGATAGCGTTTACTTTTAACCATATCGGACGTGGATTTCCAGGATAAATTCATGCAGTATTTAATGTGACGAGATTTTTACGAAACATTCCACTCTGTTTGCTGTAGTTGATTTTGACAGCTAGGCTATTGATTGAAGTTTAAAACGGATTGCTGTAATTTTTCAGCTGATAAGTGTTTCGGTATAAATGGTTAATTATTTTATTTCTAATTTAAGTATTGTGATCTCGCAAATGTGGTATTGCATCTAAGGTCTGAATCCACAATAGCCACTTCTATAGCGCCGTTGTAAAATGCACAAAGCATCAACCGATGGCGTACAAAATTCAAACCGCAGTCAGGTCAATACCCGAAAAAGCAGCAGATACTAATTATTCGTTTGAGAATTCCTGCGAGTAGCATTAGGTCATGCAGATAAAGTTGCAAGCGATCAGTTATGGGTTTAAATCTGAAGCCATCGAAAATGACAAAGCCTAAAGAACTGTACAGCGAATAGTCGAATACACAGAATCGTGACCATAGGCCTAATTTATAGAAATCTACAGCGCCTCAAAAAGGGAAGTCGCAGGAACAAGCATATAGGCTACACAGACGCTTAGTCAAAACAAAATCGATGGTTAAGCATGTAGGGTAAAATTCGGTTCCAGGTCAATATCCAAAGGACCAGACAGTCAGACGTAGACCTGGGAGTCACTTTGGTCAGCCAATCTGACCCCACTTGACCCTAAAGTGACTTGAGGTCGACTTGAAGTCGACAACTTGGAGTCAAAACGACTTGACCCGACTTGGCAGAAAAACAACCAACTTTCGACTTCAAGTCGACTTCTGACATGGTAATTACGATTACGTACGGCTAATAATAAAAAAGTCATGCCAATTTGCCTGGCAAGCATTACTTTCTTATACTAATGAGTAATGAGATCTCAACACCTGATGAATAAAATTGCTCATTAGGCCTATTTTAAGCTGTTTGGGTTTGTGCTTGAATAGTTTAGTAATGCTCTAATGTGTTAACAGAAGAATCTGCAGTGGACCGCGGACTGGTTGCACTGAATGGCGTGTTATAATGACACAGTTTAATTCTGTTGTCATAATTATTTGGCCACCAACGTCATTCAAATAGCAATGCATGCGTATCATCCCACAGTACTACCACTCACCGACAATATAGTCGATCATTGTCTAATACAACTGTTTTCCGTCTGCAAACGACTAATGCAGTGCACCAAAGTAGCGCCAAACGATCGATTGATTAGTATGAGATCCAGATTTCTTTGGGTCGAATTCATTGACGACTAAAAGTTCATTGATTTGCGCGTGTTCAGCTCTTGATAAGGCAGACGTGCTAACATTTATATTAACATTTCGATTCACCAGTTTTGTTAAACGTACGTGTGACGCTTTAACATATAATAAATCATGATATAGATAAATCGACACCGATAAAAAATAAGTAGGCCTAAGTAATTGCTTTGCCCAACCGACGCAACCGGCGTCGATAATACAAAATAATATCGCAGAACCGTTCTGCGTTTCTTACTCTTTCAAATGAGATGAAAATCAACTTTTATCTTCTACACTTCAATTCAATATATCGTCAACATAAATCAATTATATTTCTTAACACTTCACTCTCAATATACGGCTCTATCTACTGTATTAAGACAACTGCATTATTCAAATCGACTGTAATCAGCCATTTCTAACCTTTCGCGCGCTATCAATACAAGTCAATGTTTACATAGCCTAAGACAAACGGCGCTGACCGCCCGCTCAACTAGATCATGTTTATACATATATAATTATATACAGGTGTATTGTCATGACACAACCCTAACACACTTTAGGTCTTAAAAATGCTTATTCACACTAAAAACACTATACAACTGCTTAAACGCCGCCGTGGCCTCACGATCATTAGTGTGGCGAGATAAATTTAGATTTGTTTGTGTCCCAAGTCGGTTTAAGTCGACTTCTGTAGAAAACAACTTGAGGTTACTTTTCAGTACAAATTCGACTTGGGGGTCAGTTGCGCTAAGCAGAAACGACTCGACTCGACTTGGGATGCCCAAGTCGACTGGGGTCGACTTATTGGGGTCGACTCCCAGGTCTAGTCAGACGGCTAAGGTGGATGGTGTTTAGAATAGTATTGAAGCGGCGAGGGAGGTAAGGAGAATAATAATGCCCAATAACGTGCGGGCGCCCATGGCGAGGAAAGAAAACGAATTGTGATCTAGATTCTAGACTTAAAGTGTGGATTTTACACTGTTGCTATCAAAGATTTTAACAGAGAGAAAGATGAACTACTAATTAGAAAATTGCTAATGAGGGCGCGTGATGCATTCTGGTATAGGCGCAAGGGCTTCTGGTCAATCCAGTGTGAAAACAACGAAAAGTTCCTATCTATGCCATGTTAAAATCAATCAGTTAGGCCTCAAAGTCGTTTTATACGAAAAATATCGTAATATCAAAAACCGTACAAAATTTGTATTGGTAGTACTTTATTCCAACTTTAGATATTTGGCCAGAAATTGACATCAGATTGATTCTAAAACTTACAGCAAGTCATACGGCGTGAGTTGTAAAAATGCTGTTTACCGTGTACATAGCTTCGCTTGGAAAGCCGAAAAAACGAAACTATAATACAGTATAAATTATGTGTCAATATTCTTTAAGCGTTAAAATCTTTGGTTGCTACAGTTTCTTTTAATTTAACGCCATTTTGTTCACCTCGACGAAAGGAATATTCACTTTATTATTATTATGATTCAAGTGAGTTATTCTCTTCTGTCATTAATTGACTGTTTAAGCTGGGACTATTATTACAGTAATAATAGTCCCAGGTTTAAGGCTTTAAGCATATAATTATTAGACCTATTCTAGTCGTATTTTGATAGTTACAGGCTCATAATAGTAATAACCGTTCTACTATTAGGCCTACTCATACACGTACTGAGGAATGCATAACTGATGCAAAAGTGTTCGGTTAAGCTTTTCAGAAGTTTACTAGCGTTTTTGCCCTGTTTCTCTCCTTGAGACAGAAGGAGTAGGAGGAGAAAAAAGAGGAGAACGAGGAGGACTTAGTTGTGGTTACGGAGGGGTAGTTAAGGAGAGCGAAGGCATTACTTGCTGCGCACTGACAAGCCGTAATACTGACCACTTTCGGGCGAAAGAAGTTATAGGCTACACTTGGCATTACGGCCTGTGAATAGGCCTTCGTGAAATAGGAGGCAGTGGGATCATCGAAAATCTGTTTCGACATGTGGGGAGGGAAAACTGCCTCTTCGGAAGTGTGGATACTTCCCTTAAGAAGCCAATATAACAGCATTTCGTTAGAGTGGTAATTATTCAATTGATGCATTGAGCAAAACAATATTCCAAACACCCATTAGCGAGTAATGACTGATTCCCACTACTGAGTTGAGTTATAGGCTTAACTATTGTTTCAAAATTTTTCTTTGTACTGCTGCGTATAGGTTTAAGACTGCCATAATATTTATGACACAGAAAATTTGTGGGAAGTCCTTCCACATTCTCTCCCCAAACTTAAAGTGGGGAAGGAATTCCGACCCTCCACTCCCCATGATTTACGGCCCTGGGGTGGTGGAAGAAAAGGTTATGGTGGTAGATGCAAAGATTCCTCCCTGTTAAAATCTTTGGGTAGACGTGGATGAGGAGAAGAACAAGAAGCAGAAGAAAAATTGAAAATACCGTAATATGAGCATCATGTATATATACCATATTTGAGTGGAGCTATGTCACAGCAATTGACGAAGTCATATGACAAATAACAGCAAACGGTTAACCTCTGACCAAAGTTGCCAAGTGCTGAAAACTATCACTACAAGCAAGGTGTGGACTTATTGACTACTTTAGCTGTGTAATGTTTAACGATAAGTAAAATAGCATTATATTCATTTCAAGTGGTTGAGTAGTATCTTCAGCTAGTTTGTAATTACAATATCCTATGTGCTTCAGTGGCCTATATATTTCTCCTAAGTTCCTCTTTAAAGCTATGGTTGTATGACCTGTGTCAACTATGAGTTCTGTCAGTCAAAATCCCACAGTTCTAAACCCTTGCACTGAGGAATTTCTTAGCTCCAGACACCGGTACTGTTGGTTTTGGTATATCTGTGGCCTCAAGTAGTCTTAATTGTTCTTTGTTATTTCAAACCATTCTTTATTTGTCTTTTGATATCCACAGTGTAGCGAGACTGCATTTGTCCAATCCTTTGGTATCTGTTTAAAAACAATGTACCTGATAGCGGTGTGACTATCAGTTTTTGTGGTTACCAATAAACGAATATAATAATAATGTTTAGTTCACATACACGGATTGATATTTATAAACTGTGCCTGTGCCTATCTTATAAAAGTCTTCTGTTCTCTTAGTGCAGCTATGAAGGATTTTAGTTAATCTATTTGTCCACTCTTCACGTTTGGCACTAATAGTTTCCTCTAAGAACCTTTGTTCTATTCCAATAATCTCCATTGCTAATTCACTTCTAACTCTATGATGATCACTAGCACCAATATGATCGCTTAACCTTGGATTATCTGGAATATTCTCATCAGTTTCTTTATGACTGACTCCAGAATGTTTTTTCCTGTAGCAGCTATCAGGACATACAGTTCAATAGGGCAGTTGAAGTCAAGGATATTAAATTTTCATTTTTAGACCTTCGAGAAGTTCACAAAGCCTATTAATATGGAATCATATGCTTGTGAATGTTTAAAGACATTTACAGTTGCCGCAAGTCATAATTTGATCAGTTATCCCCAAACTTTACAAGGTCTTTTAAATTGTGGGTAAAAATCAACTCCTTGATTTGAGCTAGCCATTTAATCAAGAACTGTCATTGGGCAGGCCGAGTTTGCAAAGGTTCATCATCAGAGTTAACATTCTTTTTCAACATTCTTTTCTAATAAAATTCAGTTAAATTTTCACTAAAAAAACATTTTTAAACAGATTTAGGAATATAGCATTATGATTCTGGTTTTGGTAGGTTTCTGCGTAAAGGTAAGAAGGAGGAGGTTCAGATAGTGGACGACTTCATCATCTGCTTTAGACATGAGGAAAGGTCTTTGTTTGGTCATGCCAGAACTATCATAAAAGAGAGGAGGGAAAAATGTCTGAGAAAACCCGAAAACATGCCGAATCAAGATGAAGTCGGCAGGGTCCATGCATATATCGATGAAGAAATTACCAGACTGAGTGACAGCTACGCCTTCTGGTCTTCATCAGATTACTTAGTTTTAAGGGATTTGCTGATTACGCAGATAACAATCTTCAATGGACGCAGAGGAGGAGAACCGGCTCGACTACTGATCCACCAATGGGAAGAAGCTCACAACGACGAGTGGCTCATGTGTGAATCTGCGGATGAAACTGAGCGAGAAAGGCAGTATATCCGGGGAATGAAAATTGCCTATCAAAGAGGCAAAGGCGGCCATTCAGTCCCGGTGATATTTTTGGATCACGTAGTGCGAGCTTTGGAGAAATTCGTAAGTGAAGAGGCTCGTCGAAATGCGGGAGTTCATGTACAGAACCCGTATGTTTTTCCAGCTACAGGCAATTCTCTGAATTGTGCTGATGGCTGGCATGCTGTCCACGACACCGTCTGTAAAGTTGGTCTTCCACTTGCGCGCGCCAAACTGTTCACAGCAACAAAAATGCGGCACTTTGTGAGCACGTTGTTTGCTCAAAATTTAGATGTCTCAGACAGTGTGAAACAGCTGTTTTTCCAGCACATGGGCCATTCCATGAGAACTAATTTGAATAACTACCAAGCTCCGCTGGGAATGATGACAATGAAGCGCATTACCCCGCTTCTGTTAAGCATGAAAGGAAGTGATGTTCTAAAAAAAGGCGACGGTGTTGTGAAATCTACTTCCACAACTTTGGGTAGGAACTAAGATTGTTTTAATTATTCCAGCTACCAATTGAACAGTATGTTTAGTCACACAGCTGTTTCGTAAATACGTAACTTTAAATGGACTTCTGTAGAACAGTGCTAACTGAACACATTTAATATTCTAGAAATTTCACTCAGTTCCATAAAATTTAATAATCACGAAAATTATTGTCCTAGCGGAGATAAGAACATGACAAGAGATAAATTGTATGTCATACTTTGCAGCATGCCATCTAAGTGACCATTGATTGGGCATTATAATAACGGTGCTATATAAGTCAGTAGACTAGAGAAGTACTAAATATCTAGAGCAGTACTAAGTATTGTCTCAAGTACGCTTAATACTGAGATTATTAATATTTATAGATTTTCATATTCTGGTTCCTAATTATAATTATGTTTAGAACCCTTACTCGTTGTAATGTTGTAGGCCTACCTGTGATCTTGCCGTCTTGGTTACTAGTTTAAAAAGTGTAGCCTATTCATAATTTTAATGCGAAATTAACGGCTCGCTGACCACGCTGTTTTTTTAGCCCCGTTGTTGGAGTCAATCAGTCCTACACATGAAGGCGATGGCGCTGCAGTTTCCTCACCAGCTGATGGTATTATTTTCCACACTATCATTAACTTTTTGTATCAGAATAATGTTCACATACGTATTTGAGTATAACCAAAATGCCGAAGCATTTTTATAGGTTTTCATATTTTGGTTCCTAATTATGCTAAGAAATCTTACCAGTGATGGGCAAAATATTTTTCAACAGTATTTTGAAAATACAAAATAAAATACTTTTCAAAAGTATTTTGAAAATACAAAATAAAATACTTTTCAAAATACCTTTGCGAAATCAACATTTTCTACTTTGATTGGTACTCACTATTGTGTAGCCTACCGTTGCATCGCATTAGTGTGCTTGACAGTGATCTGTAGTTTCTAATGACTTGAAGCATTGATATAACTGTAATTGCAATTAGTAACTTCTATTGTGCCGGTGTCTAATGCACAAGGAATAGACCGATGGTACACCAAAATCAAGCGGTAATCAGGTCAATATCCAGAAGATCAGTCCTTAACATTAGGACAGATACCGTAGACAGCCCATGATGGTGGATAAGCGGTTCCAAAGAGACAACCTTTAAGTTGAGTACGAAATAAACACAAGCCACTGATCAGAGCGCACATACACAGAAAGGGACTTCCAAAATGTAGGTCTAGCAATGGAAAACGCTCGTTCACCAAGAACAGTTCTTGACATAGGTATGTATAATGCAAAGAAAAGAATACCAAACAGAGAACCCTGATATATCTTGATACAACAAACTCACAAGTAGTTGATGTGGCCAGAAGAGTATTAATTAGGCATTTTTACATTACAATAGTACCAGTAATTTTGGCAGAAGGTTTGTATGATTTATTTATGAAAAGTACTTTAGACAATTATTTTGGAAAGTATTTTTGAAAAGTATTTTGAATTCTTCAAAGTACTTTTTAAAACTATTTTGAAAATACTTTTACAAAATGCTTTTCAAAAGTATTTTGAAAATAGAAAATAAAATAGTATTTTCTATATTGAAAATATAAAATAATTTTCAAAATAGAATTGTGCCCATCAATGAACCTTACTCATTGTAATCGAGTAATCACTGATCTTGCCGTCTTGGTTACTAAGTTAAAAAGAGTGTAACCTATTCATAATTTTAATGCGAAATTAACAGCTTGCTGACCTCTCTGTTTTTTAGCCCCGTTGTTGGAGTCAATCAGTCCTACACATGAAGGCGATGGCGCTGCAGTTGCCTCACCAGCTGATGGTATTATTTTCCACACTATCATTAACTTGTATAGAAATAATTTTTGGATAGGTATTTGGGCATAACCAAAATGCTGAAGCATTTTGATAGATTTTTTTATTTTAGTTCTTAATTATGCTTAGAAACCTTTCTATTTGTAACGTTTTACCTCTGAGGTTGCCGTTTTAGTTACTAAATGGAAAAGAGTTTAACGTCCACCAGGCAGAGCCGTGTCTTTTCTGTGGTTGGCCCCAGGATCTGAAATGGCCTCCCCTTGACGCTCTGCTGCCTTCCTAGAACCCATTCACAAGCATTCCTCTCTCATCCTAAGATGGTATTATTTGGCCGCCCTGGGGTTGGACCGCCTCTGAGTAGATCCCTTGAAGAGGCGCTATACAAATTCTCGAAATGAATGAATGAATGAATAATTTTAATGCAAAATTAACAGCTCGCTGACCTTTGCTGTTTCTTCTAGCCCCGGTGTTGGAGTCAATCAGTTCTACTCATAGAGGCCATGGAACTGCAGTTTCCTCACCAGCTGATGGTATTATTTTCCACACTCTCATAAAAGTTGATGCTCGGAAATAATTTTCACATAGGTTTTTGAGTTTTACCAGAATCATGAAGCATTTGATATGCATGGATACATCGGAGAGGAAATAATTTATTAATTAATGGCAACATATAAAAAGTTATCACAATTTACGTTGCTCGCCTTTTCATAAAGGAAGTATCTACTTTTAATGCGGACCTTTCAGATTTCTGTTGAAAGTCTTTTAAGGCACTATGCATATAATATTTAGATAATTATATGCAACATAAAAACAGATTACGATCAGGAATATTATTGGATAAAATAATGTTGAATATAATTGTAATTAAGATCAGAGACTTCTGAAAAGATCCTGAAACGCTCTACTATTTACGACTGTACCTAATGGGCAACCATTTACTGCAGTACAATCAATGCAAATTCAGGTATAACATAACAGTTCTTGCATCTATATGTTGTATAATTGATGTATAATTATGCAGAGTACAGGAGATGTTTCAACTTCCTTTTAGATGAGAATTTTCTTTGTGATATCGATTCCAACCCTTCTTCAGATGAACCAGATACTATTCAAAAACAGGGGAAAGGAAGAGAAAGGCATATTTGCGATGGTCTAAAGGAGAAAGTGACACTATCCGCGAATACTTCAAGTCTTGGTTCAGTGCAGAAAAAAATCCTGGTATGTTTTTTTAAGTTTGCTCTACCTTAGTTGTTTGCTATGTTCAATACATTACAACAGCTGAACAATATTGTAGTTCTGATGAATAGTATAGTAGTGAATTGTATTTTGTACGAGAAGAGATCAGGAACAATTATCTCTTGTAGAATTCAGTGAATTCTTGCAGGAGTGCCATTACACAGTTCTATGCAATTGGCCTGCGAAGTATAATTTTTACACTACATAATAGCATGTGCCAAACTGTCTAATGTCCGAAAGCATAAGTAACTTGTATACTGCCGTTTAAGCAGCTCCCAAAGACACTCCTCATTAGTTTAAATGACACTGGAGTTGATATGCAACAAGTCAATAAGCAACAATAAGCAAATAAGTCACCATATGCAATACAACCAACAGAGTCGCCATTGAGTTTTGGCAGGTGATAATTATTATGTACAGAGTTTCCAGTACTGGTAGCTGTGTTGCAATGCCGACGATCATTGACGACAGCAATAAAAATTGTTCTCCGAAGCAATTGCACACACCAACAGGCGCTCCTAGGGATGCTGTTAGAAGACGTTATTCTGTTCAGATGTAATTAATGTAAATGAACATTTACATAGCGCCCCTTCAAGACATCTACTTAGAAGCGCCCTCTGCGCTAGCCTATATGATGTCAAATGTCATTACGAAAGAATATATACATCAGCTAGCAAAATATCTCTCAAATAGGCCTACCACCATTTCTGTCCATGCTTGTGCATATACAAAGACCTCTGTTGTGGATTTTGATCTACACGTGTAGATGTAGAACCTGGCTTAATGCTGCCTCACTGAATCCTAAGTTTGCTGATAATAATTATGTAAAAGAATGATGTGCTGAACATTTCCATTTTTGTAATGTGAACCATTATTTGAGTTTGATATGTCATTACATTATTCCATGCCTAGTTAGGCCACAGTTTCAGTTTAAAAAGTGCTTCATTCCAACAATTTATTAAATGCTTCATTATTCTTACTGTTTTAGGAAAAGTGGCCATTGAGAAATTTAAGGAACTTCATCCACAGTTCGCACAGCCATGGCAGTCAATACGCACAAAAATTATCAATGACAAATCCAATGAAATGCGACGAGCTGATAGAAGAATGCAGCAAATGCTGCAATGAGTCAACCGGCTGCCAACACATCGGACTATCTTTCAAAATCTTGTAGTTGAACTTTGACTTATGTTTTTTTCAAATGTGCATTTATTCAGGATTTGTTAAAATTAATCCGAATAACTATTGGTTTCATCATTGCTATTTTAAACAATGTGCAATATATCTATGGGTATGTGAAATCAGTCCTCAGAGAAGATAATGTTTAACAATTATAATTTTAAAAATGTTCATTACTTAAAGTGCATATTATGGTACTGCATGAAACTAAGGCAGATTTATTTGATCTGTAGGCGGAAATTTAAAAATTCCGTAGTACAGCACTGAATAAATTTCCATAGTACAGTACTGAATATATATAAGGAAATTAGCCTAGTTACAATTTCCATAAATTTTGAAAATTGTTTATCCATAGCAAATCACATAATAAATGGCGCAAACTTAACTAAGCTTCTTAAACATAATTTGAGCTTCTGAGCACTTTTATTAAAGTATGTTCTACATGTTGAGATATTAATAGCATTTCATTTAATCTAAACTCGCTGAATTAATAGGCGTGCGTAAATTTGAGTAAATAAATATTATTGTATTAAGTTACATATCCTCGCTGTACACTCAACAATAACTGACTGATCAAAGCATGCGTATTTGAACCACTGTTATGTCTACACGCTGTGTAACCATAATCCTAATTTGGTGATTTTGTTAATTATTTGCTGAGCTTTGGAATAGCAAGCGTCTTAAGATCGCGATTGGGGCGACACATCTATGTAGCCTTAATCGTTATTTCTCGCCTTTCCATTGTTAATTAAGTCCTCGGTGTACAATGAGCAATAACTCTGACCAAAGCATGCGTATTTGAAACCAATATTTAGTCTACACGCTATGTAACCCTAATCGTGATTTGGTGATTTCTTTAGTTATTAACCCAGCTATGGAATAATACGCGTCTAAAGATCGCGATTAAGGCGACACAGCCATGTAGTCTTAATCGTTATTTCTTGCCTTTCTTTTGTAATGAAGTCCATTATAACAAACAACGCGAATTCACGGAGTGTTTACTTTTCATTCGATTTGAGGGACTGTATGTCTAATAGGCGGACTCATGGACAGACATAAAGACGAGCAGACGGATAGATTGAAGGATAGATATGCAGACGGACAGAGATAAGGGCAGACAGATATACCAACGGACAGGCAAGCAGACGGACAGACTAGCAGACGGACAATGATACAGACGAGCCCACATACAAATGGACAGACGTACAAATGGACAGACATAGAGACGGACACACAGGCAAATTTATACAGACGAGCAGAGAGACAAACAGACGGGCAGACAGAGGGACATACAGACATACGGACAAACTAACAGCCCTACGTACAGACGGACATAGAGGCAGATAATACAAACAAACGGGCAGACAGACGAACAGATAGGCAGATGGACATACGGACAGTCATACACAGGGACACACAGGCAGATTATACAGACGCTCAGACCCACAGATGGGCAGACAGACAAACAGACGGGCAGGCATGCAGACAGATAGACAGACGAACATATAGGCATACGAACAAACATACAGACGTACACACGGACAGGCACACAGGGACACAGGCAGATTATACAGACAGGCATACACAGACCGTCCGACTGACCGTCCGGACAAACAAACAGACGGGCAGGGAGACAGACAGACGAACAGATAGACAGACGGACAACTATACAGCCGTGCATACGAACAGACACACACAGGGATACACAGGCAGATTATACAGACAGGCATACACAGACGGGCGGACAGACAAGCAGACGGGCAGGGAGACAGACAGACGAACAGATAGACAGACGGACAAATATACAGCCGTGCATACGAACAGACACACACAGGGATACACATGCAGATTATACAGACGGACAGACACATAAAAGGACAGACAGACAAACAAACGAGCGACAGAGCAGACAGAGCAGACAGGCAGTCAGTCATACGGACAAACATATAGCTGTACATGCAGACAGACATACAGACGGACACAGAGGCAGATTACACAGACTGATAGACCAAGACACGGGCAGTCAGACAAACAAAAGGGCAGGCAAACAGACAGATGAACAGACAGACAGACGAATAGGTAGGTAGGTGGACGGACATACAAACATACTGACAGACATGCACAGGGACACACAGGCAGATTATGCAGACGGATGGGCAGACAGACAAACTGACGGAAGACAGGCAAACAGAAGGACACACGAACTGATAGACAGACGGACAAACATACAGCCATACATACGGACAGACATACAGGGACACTCTCGCAGATTATACATACTGAGACACAGACTGGCAGAGAGACAGACAAACAGACGGGCAGGCAGGTAGACAGACGAACAATCATACAGCCGTACATACAGCTATACATACGGAGAGACACACACAAGGACACACAGACATATTATACAGACGGAGAGGCAAATAGACAAGCAGACGAATGAACAAACAGACGGGCAGACATGGAGACGGACAGATACAGATACGGACAGACGTACAATATTACAGATGTCTTACGATCACCAATAGGGCGACAGTCGTGAGGACGTAAGCGTTGCGTTAGTGTAAAATGGCAAATATGTCGACCTAGTGTGTTAGGAAGTATAGGAAGAGGAGATAATGGGTATAAAAGTAAAAGTCGTTATTAATCGCGTCACTCAAGAGGACTTTATTTTCTAATCTCCTCTCGTCAAAAAGTTATATTTGCTGTTAAGAGATATTTTTTCAAGAAAACCTGGATATTAGTAGATTAGATTATTACAAGGAATGGTACAAACTTTCAAAACAATATTATGCATATATTTTGTAAAAATCGTGTTTTTGTAAAATCAGTAGAAATGAGTAGCGAATCGTGATCGTAAGTGGTGAGGACTATCGTACTGGATAATGATAATTATTATTATTATTATTATTATTATTATTATTATTATTATTATTATTATTACTACTACTACTACTACTACTACTACTACTACTACTACTACTACTACTACTACTACTACTACTATCATTATCATTATCATTATCATTATTAGGCATTAATAAAGTACTCCCATCTAATGACCAAGCACCAATCGATGGCGCTGACCAATTGTGAGTAAAGGACTTGCTCGAGATATCTACACAGCAACCATTTGATGAGAGATTCGAACCCGTACTCTCCTCATTCCAAGGCGTGCGCTCTAACCAATCGGCTAACGTGTGCCACTTGATCCATGCATACCATCCGTTAGCCACGTTGATTGGGGTTAAGAGAGAGGGTTAAGATTGGGGTTAAGATTGGGGTTAAGATTGGGGTTAAGATTGGGGTTAAGATGGGAAGTTAAGATTGGGGATTGGGGTTAAGTTATTGGGGTTAAGATTGAGGTTAAAGTTGGAGGTCAGTTTAGAGGGCAGTATGAGAATTGTAGAAAAAAAGACTTGAGGGTCAGACTTTGATCCATGTGGAGTTGGCGTGTGCAGTGAAGATTTAACAATGGGGTACAAAGAAAGACGAGGGGTTGAACCCCCAATCCCCAGCAATTGTCACTTTGACCCCGGACATTCGTAATCGTAATCGTAATCTCCAGACTTCTAAAGCGCCACTCGAAAGCCAAGCACAGGGAACCAACCTATTCACGAGCGCTGCGTCTAGTCAGATGGGTTGTCCAAAGGAGTAACATAAACGTGAGTCGTTTCCAAAAGCAAAACTGTCCCCACCCGGTACGATTGGACCGAATGCGCAGCCGCAGCCGACGTCATTGGACTCAGCATCAGCAGCAGCAGCAGTGGTTGATGCCACCACCGCAAGCGGCACCAACCCTCAGCCACCAGCATCATCATCGATGCTCAAGCTCAGCAGCCCAGGCAGCGGCGGCAGCATCAGCGGCGGCGGCTGGTAGGCGACATTCAGGTGAGCTGGCGGTCGTTATTCCTCTTCCCTCCCTCCACCGTCCCTTCCTACCCTCCTCCTTCCGCCCCATCGACGGACAATGCCTTCGAGCCTGTGCACTCGGCCATTGTCTGAACGCATGCACCAAGCGCAGGAACGTCGCTGCCTCGGTTTCCGTAGAGCGGGAGACACGACGACGACGACAAGGAGAAGAAGGCCTTCGATGGCCAACAGACGAACATAGACGCACAGAGCCAGTGACAGACAGACAGACAGACACACACTGAACGATGATGATGATGCGTCGATGGACTAGAGTGGAATGCTTGAATATTCATTTCGACTCTCTCTGTTTCTCCTCTTCGCTTCGAAATGTCCGATTCGGAGAAGATCAGTCGGTTTATGCTGACCGGAAGTAGCTGATTTCAGAGGTTTCGATGGAGTAGATCGGCGACCAGAGGCAAGGCCGCTACACCACTGGCAAGGCGAGGCCACGATCCTCTTGGTAAGGCAAGGTCACGACGAATCCCTTGGCAAGGCGAGACCACTACACCACTTCCAAGGCGAGGTCACGACGATTGCCTTGTCAAGGCGAGTGTCCTCCTCCATCTGTAGCGTCTTGCATCTTTCTTCCTGTTGTCTGAGACCTCGATGACTTCCTTTGTTAGGATGACGAACCCTTCATTGGATAGCGAGACAGCCGACGAGCTCGTCTCTTCCGGTGGGGTCGGTGGAGGTCTTGGCAGCGGCGGCAGTCGACGGCTGGGCGGCGGCGGCGGCGCAGGAGGGACCGGCGGCGGTGGGACGGGAGAGTTCCCCCTTCAGAACGCTATGAAGAGAACGAACAAGTTCGATATGGCGAACGCACGGAAGACGAATAACAGATCGCTGTTCATCTTCGGTGAAGACAACTTCGTCAGGAAATACGCCCAGATGATCATCGAATGGGGATATCCTTTTGTCTACTGCATTCATTCATATAGATCATCCACATAACATTACCATGTGAAGAGATAACATTTATCATGTGAAGACATCGTCGTCATTTTACCATATCTCGGCATTACCATTATTACCATTACCATTACTTCATTACCATGTGAACGCTTGTACTACAGCTAAACAGAAGAAGAAGAGCAATCCCTTAAGCTTGCCCTCAGGCAGCCATTGGTATGAAGTGTTAGCGATTTCCTTTTCTCAACCTCGGCATATGAGGGTGGGTGGCCAGTCCTTTCCCTCGCCGTATCATCTTCCCACCGACAGTGTACGGTCTGTGTACTCATTATAGCTGAGTTGGCTAGGGGGTGCAGATGGAGCAGAAATCTCAAACCAATTGTTTTGGCCCTACGGGGAATTGAACCCCCACCTCTTGGTTGGACTAGCACACTAGCCACTACACTCTCACACACGTTATTAGAACTCTAATCACGCCGCAATTGCAGCATATACTGCAAGTCCGACATACATTGTATACTGAAAATGCGACAATGCAGCAACATATCCTGCAAATGCGTCATATTCTGCAGATGCAAATGCGTCATATTCTGCAGATGCAAATGCGTCATATTCTGCAGATGCGAACTATACCGCACAATATGCGACATAATAATTATATACTTTACGTTAGCCTACTAGACGTTCGATGTGGTGACTTTGCAGTAGCAATACTAAAGGTACCAGTCGATGTTCGCGTTGTTACATGTACTTTACAAGACAATACAGTTCATTGAAGCGTTTTGGAACGCAACGTCACATTGTATCTCGTTTACAATACATTACATAAAATATTTTGTCCTTCATTTCGCGACCTCTGAGCATTGTTATCAGAGTTTTGGCTGTTTATCTGATGAAATTTCTGTTGCTAATGAACTGTAGCGTCATTTAGACTGGCTTTTAGTAGGCCTACAATAATTGCTTTCTCCACAGACAGCGCAATATGAATTTAGTCATAAAAGACCTCATTGTTTCTTTTCGACTCGTCTACTACAACGGATTCTGATTTCTGACTACGATCTCACCTGCGCATTGTTCTAGCTTCGCTATAGAAGATTGTCTAGTTAACTAGTCAAGTTATCCTGAATTTGACTGTAAGTCTTAATTGAACCTTACCAGCCGCTACGTTATGGCTCTTAGAAATGGGTTTCCATCCCTTTTGCTCACTGATCACTTCTATTCTAATCATTGATTGTAACTCTGTTTGTTTGTTACTTGATGGGTTCAATCAAATTATGGTTATGGTAAAATTAGATTAGATTGGATTCGTATGGATTAGACTAGATACGTTGCAACACTTCAGAACAGATTACACTTCAATAGCCTACATTTCGTCAGCTTTTGAAGTCAATTCTACTCGATCTGAGTCTTCATAGTCAGATAGAAAGCAACTCTGTGTTTTCTTGAAGAGGTGCTATATAAATATGAACCTGCAACGCATCAAATAACGTCACATAAATTAACATAACACTGTTAACTTAGTTACAGAGTTCTCGCTTTCCGAACTGCATCAGTTCCATATGGCGTGGTGAAAAGTCCTTAGCGTTTGGGAAGCTTTTCTATAGAGATGACAAGTTCTCCACTACAGGTGGTTTTTGGGATCCTGCTCTATGCCAGATGTGATAACTAAATGGCCATGTTGGCCTTAATTTGGCAGGGCATTTCTAACAGAAACTACTACAGAAACATGTGAATAGAGTGTGTTGACCGTACCCTGGTGTGTCTGTATAGTTGCTGTACATGTATAGTGTGTGTTGTCTCTAACTGTTTGTTCCTTGCGGACAGACAGACTAACGGACAGACAGACAAACGGACAGACAGACAAACGGACAGACAGACAAACGGACAGACAGACAAACGGACAGACAGACAAACGGACAGACAGACAAACGGACAGACAGACAAACGGACAGTCATTCTTCCCATTGTTTCTTGGAGGTCTGTTCCTTGCCATGTCTGTTATTACCTCAACCTTTGTATAATTATGCTCTATTGGCTGCTAACAAAGGTGACAGATGATTAAAACGTACGAGGGCTTCTCTATCCATCACTGTTTATAACGTGCGAACCTTATTTATTCATGCGACCAATTAACCGTAGGTGCCATTTGACTTCAGAATGTTCCAAAGGTAAGTAAGTACATCCAGGAACAATATTTCCATAGTTTTGTCTGTACATGTATAGAGGACCGACAACGTCCAAGAAGTTTATTCGTCCCACATGGATCTCTACCTGTCCCATATGGATCTCAACCTGTCCCATATGGAACTCAACTGTCCCATAATAGATGTTACCTGTCCCATATGGATCTCAAACTGCATGGAACCTTCACCTACGCGTCGTGTCTCGACCGAGCACACAGATGAAAATACGTTGATTCTGTTGGATTGTTGTTTAGTGGTCAGAGTAGAGGATAAACTGATTCCTGACCACTAGAGGGCGGATGCATAGTTAGTTAAAATGCGTTCTTACAGTGGATAAAGTATTTTGCATTATGGAATCGATCGATATTCCACACAATATTCGTATTTCTAAAGACACTTTCAATACGGAGAGTAGGCCTAGAATCGGACAGCAATGCTAAACTCATCATCAGATAGGGCGTTTTTATCAGAAGAGTAATTTGAACGTTTTTGATTATAATTACCGTCCTGACTCGTCATATGATGTCCAACTGTGGAAGGGGATCACCTGCGGCATCTGGAGGTACCTGGAGGTACCTGGGGCATCTGGAGGTACCTGGATGTACTAGGAGGTACCTGGGGTACTTGGAGGTACCTTGGGCACACGGAGGTACCTGAGATACCTGGGGCATCTGGAGGTACCTGGATGTACCTGGGGCACCTGGATGTACCTGGGGCACCTGGATGTACCTAGGGCACCTGCAGGTACCTAGGGCACCTGCAGGTATAATAGGTATATGCATGTTCTTAGGCACCTGGAGGTACCTATAGGGCACCTGGATGTACCTGGGACATCTGGAGGTACCTATGGGCACATGGTAGCACTTAGGGTCACCTGGAGGCATGTTGGCATCTGGAGCACCAGGAGGTACCTAGCGGTACTTGTCTGCCTCGAATAACTCTAGAGTGTTCGAGGCGGCTAAGATTCCTGCTGCAGATGGCTTATCCGTCATGCTTGTCTAGATCAGTTATAGGCAGTCGTGCATGATCGGCTGTTCAGACCGCCTTGCGCTCAGTGAGGGAAGAAGGAAAGGAGAGACGGAAGGAGGGATATGGCATTGTCAATTGGGTTTTGTTTCGATGGCGCATGCGTATCTGAGTAGTCTCAACCCATCGATTCAGTTTGGGTCTTATTGTGCTACGCTGGAAGGAAGAAACGTCGAGAAGAAAGAGGAGGAAGGGTAAAAGGAGAAGGAGGAGGAATAAGTGGAGGAAGAGAAGGCGAAGAAGGAGGGCACGATGAAAATGAAGAGGATCAGACAGAGAGGGGCAGGAGAAAGAAGAGGAGGAGGAGGGCAAATTCTCTTTATATTTAGTTAGTCAATGTAGGATACAATTTTAAATTACGGCATACACTAATTCCATCATCGTCTCAGAAAATGTTCCATATAATTATCATATTCCTTCTTTCATATTTCGTGTATTGTTGCTGATGTTGATAATGCTGCTTATGTTTTGTATAATTAGGCCCTACTTTAATTATGTCTCGTATATTCCGTTTCTATTATTTTCCCATGGATACCGTTGGAGTCGTTTGTTTCAATTCTATTTCTTTTGTCGTTTAGGTTCTTCCTTGTTTGGATCTGGAGTTGTTTATGGTGCTTTTGTTGTTTCGCTGCCTTTGTTGACGATCTGACTGCGTTTAGCTTTATTGAAGAGTCTGCCTTAGAAACAGCGAGTCACTCAGTAGGAATCGATAGACAAGACAAGGACTTAGGCCTATCGTTGAATAATTATAGGCCTCGATGCACACAATGTGCAGTGCTGGGGTGCATTTCATTACGAAGTATTTGAAATACTATTTGAAATACATGTACTTTGAAGTATCTTTGTATTTGCATTTCAAATACATTCAAAATTTTGTATTTTTATTTCATATACATTGTAGAGTATTTTGTATTTGGAATATAAGAAGCTTTAGAAATCTGTAGTTTACGATTACGATTAAATTTGACTTATAGCTCGGACCCGCGGAAGGCGTGAATCTTGATCATAAGTCATGGTAAAACCTGGGACTATTATTACAGACGGGATTCGAAATGGACGAAAATTGGGTCATTGCCCTAGATTATGTCTGTGACGCTGATTTTACATCCGGGACCTTTGCATGTCGATCAGTTTTAGTCCCGTTTCTTTTCTGGACGATTGTCGTAACGAAACGAAAGCGACTTAATTCAATAAAAAATAATTTGCAACGTATGCATCTTGTAAATTACTAAAAACAACGACGAGAATGATTCATTTGGCTTTGTTTGCGTTTGCTCCGTCGAGAGTATTTATCCTGCTGAGTGCCCGGATGACAGTGTAATCTAAAAATAGATGGTCACATACATCGCCCGCGATGTTTTAGAAAAGACGATCTCTGATTGGCTGACATATTGCCGCTTCGTATCCCGTCTGTAATAATAGTCCCAGGTAAAACCAATCTCAAATACTACTAAACTTTGTGGCAACTGCAAACGGCAAAACAAAACATCGGTGTAGCCTGCAGCGTACGTTGAGCTAGTTCAATCGTGCGATTGATGGACCTTAGAGAGCATGAACGTTGCAGATTGCAAAACGAAAAATTGGTTTCCGACATAGCTCTTATAATTGGTTGATACTTGGATGTTGCAGATCCGATGAACAGACGAAACAATGTCATTTGCGACAATGCAAGAGAAGAACCTCTTGCAGAGAAACAAGACAAATGACTGAATTGTAGAGCTCTGTAATCTCATATCAAATTGAGGAACATTCCATTTACCCTAATTATTATTATTATTATTATTATTATTATTATTATTATTATTATTATTATTATTATTATTATTATTACAACTACTACTACAACTACTACTACTGCTACTGCTACTGCTACTGCTACTGCTGCTACTACCACTAGGCTATTACTACTACTATCAGTATCACTATCACTAACATTCTAGGCCTACTCTCCGTATTGAAAGTGTCTTTAGAAATACGAATATTGTGTGGAATATCGATCGATTCCATAATGCAAAATACTTTATCCACTGTAAGAACGCATTTTAACTAACTATGCATCCGCCCTCTAGTGGTCAGGAACTTGGATTTATTTAATACTGAATTTGAATCACTCTTGGATCAACTCACTTCTGACACTTTAAAAAAAAAACGAATCTTAATCGCAGGTGATTTTAATATCGATCTGTTATCTACAGCCAATCATGCACCTACTGACGACTTCTTTGAATCCCTAACAGCTCACTACTTCCTTCCATTAATCTTGCAACCAACTAGAATTACTCCTACTTCCAGTACACTAATAGATAACATATTCACCAACTTTGTTGATTATATTATTGAATCTGCTATTCTAGTGGCGGATATCTCTGACCACTTACCAATCATAACTTGGATCCATAACAAACCACATCAAAATCTGAAGGTGGGTGGAGTGGAGATGGTCAGAGAAGTCAACCATGTGACCACTGACTATTTTAAAGACTTATTAACGAATACTGACTGGTCACCTACACAAGAACTATGCTTACAAAATGATACTGATTCTGCTTATGACTGTTTTACTAAAACAATTGTGCATAATTATAACCTGGCTTTCCCACTTAGGCCCAAACAAATTTCTAGAAGAAACTCCTTCCAGCATCCTTGGATGACAAAGGGTTTACTAAGAGCAATACGAAGAAAAGAAAAATTATATATAGCCTATATAAAGAGTCCTTCCAGTGAAAATAAGAAAAAATTTACTGAGTATCGCAATAAATTTAAAGCTATTCGTAATAACTTAGAAATAAATTACTACACCAATGAATTTGTGAAATACAATAATGACATTAAAAGCACATGGCGGGTAATCAAATCTCTAACTAAAACTGAGAAAACTTCCACTGAACTAAAGGAGCTTAAAATTGATAATGGTACAATAAGTGATCCAGTATCCATGGCCAATCACTTTAATTCCTATTTCACTGATCTGGCGCATTCTCTTGCACAGAAAATTAAACCAGCTAATCAGTCGTATAAAACCTTCTTACCTCCTTCCTCGCTCAAATCCTTTGCCACTATCTCTACCTCTTCATGTGAAATTATATCCATCAGTAAATCCCTTAAAGCCACACACAGCTCTGGTTTAGATGAACTTGATCCTTCTATACTGTCTCCATTAATGGATCTTCTGGCTGTTCCCCTCGCAGATGTTATAAATTGCTCCCTCAGAAATGGTGAGGTACCGACTGATGTTAAAAAGGCCAAGGTACTGCCAATCCACAAAAGTGGAAATAACAATGAAATCTCCAATTTCAGGCCCATTTCAATCTTACCTTACTTCTCAAAGTTTTTTGAAAAAATTATGTATGATAGACTCTTCTCTTTCACAAGCCACACCAATCTGCTCTACCCACTACAACATGGATTCCAACCGGGCCACTCAACTGCAATGTCCCTAATGGACATCCAAGATAAAATTTCCAAGGCAATGGATAATAATGAGTTCTCTATTGGAATATTCTTAGACCTCGCCAAAGCTTTTGACACAGTCGACCACAAAATTCTCCTTAATAAATTAGAACACTATGGTATTAGAGATTCCGCTCTCAAATGGTTCAAGAGTTACTTAACTAACCGTTCTCAACAGGTCTTATGCAATGGTTCTTTATCTACTCTTAAGCTAATCTTATATGGCGTTCCTCAGGGAAGCATACTTGGGCCACTTCTATTCTTAATTTACATTAATGATCTTCCCAACTCCTCTACTTTACTTCGTTATATCCTATTTGCTGATGACTCTAATGCATTTTTATCTCACTCCTCCTATGAGCAGTTGATCGGTCTGGCAAATAAGGAATTAGCTGGTGCAAGTGACTGGTTCAGAGCCAACAAACTTACACTTAATCTCACCAAAACCAACTACATTATTTTTAGATCTAGTAAAAAGCTTTTTCCAAGCTCTGAAAGTCGGCTCACAATTGAAGATATAATAATTCCACAGGTTGACTCCACTAAATTCCTTGGTGTCTTTGTCGACCAGCATCTGAAATGGAACGCTCATACCTACGAAATATCGAAAAAGATCATGAAAAATATCGGTATAATAAGAAGAATTTCTCACATTCTCCCCCCTACAATATTGAAGAACCTGTATTCTGCCCTCATTCAACCCTACCTTTCATATTGTAATTTCATTTGGTCTTCTACCTATCCAACGCATCTAGCAAAGCTAAAACTCTTACAAAAAAAGCTATACGAGTCATAACTAAATCTCCCTACAAATCTCATACTAAACCACTCTTCCATGATCTCAAAATTTTAAATATCGACCAACTTAGATACGTTCAAACATGTGAAGTTATGTACAAATATGCCAATAATCTCTTACCTGCCGCTTTCCTGTCCTTTTTTGCTCCTGTCACGGTGTCTATTCCCACCAGAAGTAACCGTGCTTATATGAGTATATATGCAAGAACCAATACCCGTAAATTTGCTATACGGTACCAGGGTCCCCTGGCATGGAACAATCTACCAAGTGACATCCGAGGTGTTCCCAATCTATCTTACTTCAAAAGACTTACTCGCGCATACACATTAAACTCTGTTATATGATTCCGGTTCCCTTTCCCACAGTCCTTCTACCTATACATGCTTACTTTCTACTCAGCCACACACGAATACGATCAGGCCCCTACCCAGCGGGATCCGTCCCTTCAGGTGTGCCTATTGCTCCCATGTAATCTATCTGAATAAGTCTTGTGTTTACTAATTTTGTTATTGCATAAAATTGTTCTCATACTGTTCTGGAATTGTAACTGTTTTTTTTACCGGGATCAATAAATAAAATGAATTGAATTGAATTGAACATCATCATCATCGTCATCATTATTAATATTGTGTTACCACGTATGAAAACTTCTTATCGTGGGACACGATAGCCGATTGTTAGAATGCTTGCTCTGTAACGACTGAAAACCGAACTTTTCAAGCTATTGTTTCTTTATTCTACACCTGTGCCACCACCAACGATTTCCACTGTAACACCCTCGGCTTGACCTCCACAGATGTTGACCTGGCACTGAAACGGATCAAACAACCTGGCTATTGCGGACTTGAGTTTATATAGCGCTGGTGGTAAACTGGTCTCCCAGGCGTGGCTTTCTTGTGTCGCTGAGAAATTTTAGAAAGAATCTACATTGACATTGCATTCGAACTGGGTAATGTTATCTTGCGGTGAATTCCTTTGAAGGAATTCTGAGAATCTTAGTCGAACGATTTTCGTTTTCCTTCCCGCATCATCATCAGCTGCCGCATGACCACCACTGGCCGCAACCGCTGCATCCTCTCCGGCGGTACATCATCCCGTTGACCCCCCGCCCAGCCATTAATTACCTCGGGTGAGGGCGCCACAACGCGTCCCATCATAGGAAGCCCCCGTCACCGCTGCGCAAATGTATCCATCTATTATGTATTCACTGGCTCCTGCATCTATCCTCTGACAATAGATGGCGTACGGCGTACCACTCTGGCCATCCGTCTCTGTCCATCCGTCTGCCTGTCCTTCTTTCTGTCCGTCTGATAATTCATCCTTCTCTCCATACGTCTCCTTACATGTCTGCCAGTCTGTCTGTCTGGCTGTTGGTACCTTTTTCATCTGTCCCTTCATCTTTTTCTCTATCAGTCCCCTTCTGTGCTTATTTGCTCCTCTTCCTGTCTCTGATCCTTAATCTCTCTCCCTCCCTTTTCCTCTCCCTCTCTCACTCTTTCTCTGTCTGTCTGTCTATCTCTCTCACTCTCCCTCCGCCCGCTTTCTCTCTGTCTCTGTCTCTGTCTGTCTCCTGTCTCTCTGTCTTTCTGGCTCTGTCTCTGTTTCTCTCTGTCTGTCTCTCTCTTATTCTGTCTCTCTCTTATTCTGTCTGTCCGTCTGTCGGTCTCTGTCTGTCTGTCTCTCTCACTCTCTGTCTCTCTGTCTGTCTCTCTTTGTCTGTCTCTGTCTCTGTCTCTGTTTCTGTATGTATGTCTGTCTGTCTGTCTGTCTGTCTCTCTCTCTCTCTCTTTCTCTCTCTCTCTCCATCTCTCTCTCTCCATCTCTCTCTCCTTATCCCTCTCTCTCCTCTCTCTCAATCTTCGTACGCGGCTCAGACTAGGTATGTACTTTTAATGAAATCATCTGCTGTAGAAGAATCGGTCGTGCGTCTTTGCCTCTTAGCACCTGTTCCTCTTTCCCTCCCTTCCAAAGCCTGCCTCCGTCTTTTCGCCCGTAATAAAGGCTTCTCTCTTAACTGTACATTATTCCGCCAAGGGACACTCGCATTATTGGTCGACTTGAAGATTATTATTCGCTGAGCGCTTCGACCTGGCAGTCCATTTGCATACTAAGGCAAATCGAATGAGGGGTGGAGGCATAGTGGGATTTAAGAAGAGAGAGTGAGAAAGATTTAGGAGTATGTATAGTGGGACTTAAGAAGAGACAGTGAGAAGGATTTAGGAGGAGTATAGTGGGACTTAAGAAGAGACAGTGAGAAGGATTTAGGAGGAGGCATAGGGGGACTTAGGAAGAGACAGTGAGAAGGATTTAGGAGGAGGCATAGTGGGATTTAAGAAGAGAGAATGAGAAGGATTTAGGAGGAGGCAGATTGGGACTTAATAAGATAGAGTGAGAAGGATTTTGGAGGAGGTATAGTGGGACTTAAGAAGAAATAGTGAGAAGGATTTAGAGTAGGCATAGTGGGACTTAGGAAGAGAAAGTGAGAAGGATTTAGGAGGAGGTACAGTGGGACTTAAGAAGAGCCAGTGAGAAGGATTTAGGAGGAGGTAGAGTGGGACTTAAGAAGAGAGAGTGAGAAGGATTTAGGAGGAGGTACAGTGGGACTTAGGAAGAGAAAGTGAGAAGGATTTAGGAGGAGGGATAGTGGGACTTAAGAAGAGAGAGTGAGAAGGATTTAGGAGGAGGTACAGTGGGACTTAGGAAGAGAAAGTGAGAAGGATTTAGGAGGAGGGATAGTGGGACTTTGGAAGAGACAGTGAGAAGGATTTAGGAGGAGGTAGAGTGGGACTTAAGAAGAGAAAGTGAGAAGGATTTAGGAGGAGGTAGAGTGGGACTTAAGAAGAGAGAGTGAGAAGGATTTAGGAGGAGGGACAGTGGGACTTAAGAAGAGACAGTGAGAAGGATTTAGGAGGAGGGATAGTGGGACTTAAGAAGAGAAAGTGAGAAGGATTTAGGAGGAGGGATAGTGGGACTTAAGAGGAGACAGTGAGAAGGATTTAGGAGGAGGTAGAGTGGGACTTAAGAGGAGACAGTGAGAAGGATTTAGGAGGAGGTACAGTGGGACTTAGGAAGAGACAGTGAGAAGGATTTAGGAGGAGGCATAGTGGGATTTAAGAAGAGAGAATGAGAAGGACATAAGAATAGACATAGACGGAAGGAATTACAGATTAAGTTAAGCATAGCCAGTGAGAAGAAGAAGGATGGAGGCAGAGAGGAAAGAAGAGACTTAGAGACTTACACAGAGGCAGTGAGCAAGAAGAAGGACGAACACAGTGAGAAGAAACGAAAGAAACCATTAAACAGAGACAAAAAGACGAAGACGGAGCAGAAAGAATAGAAGAAACAGAAGGTTTTGAGCTGAGGCAGCAGGAATGATAATGATGGAGGCAGGGTGAGTGGTAAATACAGGGGAACATTTAAGCAAAGAGAAGGAGAAAAATGAAGCATACTCAGAAATACAGACGCACACATGCAATATATCGCAGAAAGATAGTGGTAGAAGTCAAGCGAAAACGCTAGAGGTAGAAACCTCTGAGTGGAGATAGAGAGTGAGGGAGACGGAGAAGCAGAATGACATGGATAGAAAATAGTTGAGCAAGGGGAGAAAGAGAAGGAGAGCGAAAGGAAGAGGGATAAATAGGAAGAAAATAAGAGGGACGGAGGTCGCGAAGAGAAGAGAGAACGGATGACAGAACTGACAGTGATATGGAGGGCGAGAGGTTATGGACTGAGATTAGACGGTGAATGAGATGGTGGTGGAAAGAGAAAGGGAGAAGAAGGCGAGACGGGAAGAGGAAGAAAGACGCAGAGAGACACAGAGACCCAAAGAGAGACAGACAGACAGACAGACAGAGAGCAAGGTGGAGAGTAATTATTAGTTTTCAGTGGGAGAGATAGACTAGCTACTGTTGACTGTATTAATAAGCTGACCTTAATCAGTCTACAGCGTTCCACATCTCCTCACTCTGTCTGTCTGCCTGCCTGTCTGTCTGTCTGTCTGTCTGTTTTCCTGATTGCGTAACTAGTCATCTGCATTTATGTCTGTGTGTATGTGTGGTGACCAGTAAGCAACCGGGTCCCTCAGTGCACCTGCCTGTCTGTCTCCATCTTTCTTCCTCTCACTGCCTATCCTTCCCTCTGTAGCTCTTCTCTCTGTGTCTCCTATATCCATCGCATTGCCTCTTCTTAAGTTCATCCTCTGTCTAAGCAAGGAATCTTCGTCTGTCCGTCTGT
>JACEVL010000818.1:750000-988965 GCA_020284085.1 Aporrectodea caliginosa
AACGAAGGAACAGATGATGGAACGAAGGAACAGATGATGGAACGAAGGAACAGATGATGAAACGAAGGAACAGATGATTACACGAAGGAACAGATGAAGGGAACAAAGGAACAGATGATAAAACGAAGGAACAGATGATGGAACGAAGGAACAGATGATGGAACGAAGGAACAGATGATGAAACGAAGGAACAGATGATGGAACGAAGGAACAGATGAAGGGAACAAAGGAACAGATGATAAAACGAAGGAACAGATGATGGAACGAAGGAACAGATGATGGAACGAAGGAGCAGATGATGAAACGAAGGAACAGATGATAAAACGAAGGAACAGATGATGGAACGAAGGAACAGATGATAAAACGAAGGAACAGATGATGGAACGAAGGAACAGATGATGGAACGAAGGAACAGATTATGGAACGAAGGAACAGATGATGGAACGAAGGAACAGATGATGGAACGAAGAAACATATGATGGAACGAAGGAACAGATGATGGAACGAAGGAGAAGATGACGGAACCAAGGAACAAGCCAGAATTGTTGTAGTAAGTTATTAAATGAGACGGACCAGAAGGAAAACGATGCAGTAGCGGAGGCATATCTATAATAGTTGTGCTGCTGCTTTTTAATCATTATCACCATTGTCGTTGTTTTGGTGTTGTTATTATTTGTCGTTGATGTCATGGGCGTATTTAGGGGGTGGTTTTACGGGTTCAAACCCCCCGAAATAGGTGAAAAAAATTTTTTTTTTGCATGCTTTTACATGCAAAATCTTTAAAAAACGGGACTTTTGCGACCATTTCTAATGTAAAACCCCCGAAATCTTAAACCCCCGAAATTTTTTCTGGCTACGCCCCTGGTTGTTGTTGTTATTGTTGTTGCATTTCTCCTTGATATCTTCGTTGTTTATGGCATTTCTGTTGTTGCTGTTCAGGATGAGGATGTTGTTGATGATGATGACGACGATGACGATGATAACTTACCTTTCCTTACAATACATACTTTGTATCACTTAACACAAAAAACGATTGCGTATTGAAATACGTTGCACTTGAAACTATTTTTCTCATACGACCTTTGCATTATCCTTTTTATCTTTGCGGAGTTACGATAGTCTCCTAGCAACCCTGAAATTGGGGGTTCTATTCCCCTCCGGGTTTTCCAGGTTTCTGCTCCACCCGCGCCCCATGATATCCAACTCGACTAAAATGAGTACATTGACCGTACGCTGTCGGTGGGATGCTGAGGTGGTGAGGGAGAGGTCTGGCCAGTGGGTTTCATATACCGAGGCTAAGAAATGTAAGGTGTTGACGTTTCATACCAATGGCTGCCTCTCAGCCTAGTTTTCTTCTTGTTCTTCTTCCTTCTCTTCCTCCTCCTCCTCCACCTCCTCTTCTTCTTCTTCTTCTTCGTCCTCCTCCTCGTCGTCCTCCTCTTCTTCTTCTTCTTTTTCTCCTTATCCTCTTCTTCTTCTTTTTCTTCGTCGTCCTCCTCCTCCTCCTCCTCCTCTTCTTCTTCTTCTTCTTCTACTTTTTCATCATCTTCTTCTTCTTCACCTTCTTCTTCGTCGTACACTCCTCCTCCTCTTCTTCTTCTATCCTTGCGTAATCATTATTATGTTGCCATACTGTTCTGTGTTATATGTGTGTAACTGTTGTGTTGATGATCCTTAACGTATTGTTTACGCCATTTGAGTACATGGTTCTGCTGACGATCATCGCCAACTGTATCGTTCTTGCCTTGGAAGAACATCTGCCAGAGAGCGACAAGACTCCACTCACGCTAGAACTGGTCAGTTCTTCTTTCCATTCGATTCAAATCAATATTGAATTTAATTTATTTTATTGAAGTTAGGAACAAAATATAATTAAACAAAGCCTCTTTTTCATTCAGGAATGCGTTCTGAAAAGTGGCCCCTATTAATGTTTTTTTGCTGTTGCTGCAGCTACTGCTGCTGCTGCTGCTCATACTACTGCTACTGCTACTGCCACTGCCACTGCCACTGCCACTGCCACTGCCACTGCCACTGCCACTGCCACTGCCACTGCCACCACCACTGCCACTGCCACTGCCACTACCACACCACACTACTACTACTCTACTACTACTACCACTACCACTACTACTACTACTACTACTACTACTACTACTACTACTACTACTACTACTACTACTACTACTACTACTACTACTACTACTACTACTACTACTACTACTACTACTACTACTACTACTACTACTACTACTACTACTACTACTACTACTACTACTACTACTACTACTACTACTACTACTACTACTACTACTACTACTACTACTACTACTACTACTACTACTACTACTACTACTACTACTACTACTACTACTACTTTTATTATTATTATGATTATTACAATTTTTATTACTACTGGGAGAAAGATATGTTGAATATTGATAGCATGACAAGATATTTAGATAATGATATTGAGTAGAACGAACAGATACTTGGAGAGATTGTCCTTTGTAACATGTCTTTCGCTGTCTTGGACCATTTGGATCTGCGCAGGTTCTGCCAAACGCTTTAAGCTCCTAAGGAGTTTTTATGGAGGGTTGCAGCAAGTTTTCTACATTCAAGCCCTGCTTTTACATGCAGTTTTGGATAATTAGATGACCCGTCAATAGAGGGAGCTTATGAATATTTGTAAAATGACCGACAAACTCGTTGATTGATTGATTGATTGATTGATTGACTGCTTGATTTACAGCACTAAGCAATTATTACAAGAGATTAAATCTGAGTTTACAGCGCGGATGTAGGTTCGCTAGTGTTCAAGACTAAGTCATGCAATAGCCAAGAGTTAACTAGTTGGTTTAAACGAGGTATAGCGAGCTTTTTATGCCTAACTTGACTTTTATGCTTGAAATTGATTAATTATTTGAAAAATTTGTCGCATTACAAAATGTGTTGTGTGATTTTCAGGAAAAAACAGAAGTGTACTTCTTAGCTATATTCTGTATAGAAGCGACGTTTAAAATAGTTGCATTAGGATTTCTATGCCACAAAGGAGCCTACCTGCGCAATGCTTGGAACATCATGGATTTCGTTGTTGTAGTGACCGGGTAAGTAACCGTTTCTTTTGCACACCTCCTATGCCTCGTTACCCATCTCTGTCTATCTCTTCTCATTACGTAAACAAAATCGAAGGCTCTTCTTTTCAGCCTCGCCCGCTTTTGAGATAAATTCACAAAAATGGCGCAGTATGAGTAAACATGTAAGTAAGTATATTCTTTATTATATCAGTTGCACAACCGTACTGTGCTGCACATACATCTTAATTTCTGATTAATCATTAAGGCTGACTAGCATTAGGGTAACCTACGCTTTCAGATATTTCTGTTGTTATCCGCTTTCCAATTGTTTAGCATGACTTTTCACAATGATATAAGCTCCTGACTTATATAGCGCCGTTATTATGATGCACAGGACATCCTTTTCTTTTTCCCTTCTTCTTCCTCTTCTTATCCTTTTTCCTTTCCTTTTCTTCCTCTTCTTCTCGTTTTTCCTCTTCCTCCTCCTCTTCCTCCTCCTCCTCCTCCTGTTCCTCCTCTTCTTCTTCTTCCTCTTCCTCTTCTTTACAAACAAATTTTATATTGTTAATATTGCTGTGATTGTTATTGCTAATATTGAAATTGCTATTAATGTCATTATTGCAATTGCTATTACTGTTGTTGCTATTTAATTGTTGTTGTGCTTAAATGACTATAATGTTATAATGGAAATGTGTCAGCCAGCTGGCTTTATGCAGTCACGCCAACAAGCCCAGTGTAGGTTCATTAACGCTGGTAGTGGTCAATTCTGTCCTAGTCGCTCTGCCGCTGATCGAGTCCAGTAAATGTAAATCCTGACCCGTCTTGTGACTCTGGTCATTTCAAAAATGGTCAATTACAAGAATTTCCTGGTCAGTTATGTCAGCAGTGGTCAGCTGACGCCGAATCTTGACTATCCTTGACATACAATGGTCAGATAAAATAACTAATAATTAAATAATAACTCATGTATTCTGTTGCGTTTTGTCGACAGTTTTGTGTTAAATAAACGAATATGATGATGATGATGATGATGAGATTTTTCCAGTCCTGGTTAGTTCTGTCCGTTGCCACTGAATTCTGTTAGAAGGTGGTCACTATAGTCCAGCCGTGGTCAGCGTGTAGACTGGCGGATGACCGCAGGTCAGTCTGTCAATAATTTTCCGATGGTACTGCGGCCCGTCGCCTAAAATCAATAGCTTCCAATTAAGCAGATGACAATCGGTGGGATTGGCTCGGCCCTGAGACAACAACTCTTCCCTGCATCCAAAACTCCCACTCTGCCTCTGTGCCTCCCCTTCCACCCTCCCTTTCTCCTTCTTTCCCTTCCTTACATCGGTGGAGATGCTCGGACAAATCCTGCCTCAGCAGCTGAAGGGTGGCTGGCAGTATCGATCGGACAATTGGTCATTGTTGTCGTCGGCGGTTTCGCACTGGTTCTCTGCATCTTCGAATCGATCCATCGAATGATTGACCGATTGATTGATTGATTGACGAGTGGGCGGATCGATGGATGGTTGGAAGGAATGGATGAATGTATGAAAGATAGGGTGGATGAATGGAAGGAGGGATGAATCGATCGATCCACTGGCCTGCATTAAGAAGCAGAGCGCATAATTGAGGATAATGTGAAAACCATCGATACTCAATCCTAATCCAAATCCTAACACTCACCCGGCATCCTATCTCTCTCCGTGCGATATGTCTTTTTTCGTCCTCTTCGAAGCATCTACGATTTCAGCGGGCGGCTAAATCGCACTGCGCCTTATCATTAACGTTAGCGCACAGAACAGAACGACTCCAGAGGATCTTCAGTTACTCTCTCGTCGGTCAAGATCACTCTGTATGGTCATCTGAAAAGGAACCGGTCTCTTAGCAATACGCCTGTGGTTCAAAACCAGTGAATCATATGAAAATGAAGGAACTTAGTCGATTGAAGACCCTAGTGAGGAAAACGTAACTTGTACCTGCCTTTATAATTGTAGCAATAGTTTGCCCTTGAGTCGCCGCTTGGTTTTGTTGGCAAGCACAAAGAAGGTAAACCAAATTGAGCCTGGCTAGTTCTTGAATTGGCGACCGGTCTTGGATACCACGGCTGCTCTCTGGTGGAGAAGCCAGCTGAGCGTGATCATGTCCACAATGTGACGCCATATTATTGTGTTCTGTCCACCTCGCAGTGATCCTTCTCTACAACTGAAGTCCATGTAGTCGTAGATCGACCAACTGGTCTTTTGTGATCACTGAGATTCCGGCCACACGGTTCACGGTTGGTCCTCGCCCGAGGAATCCTAGTCTCAGGCCTCGAACAGAGACCATTGATCTTCTCTCCTCATCACTAGATTGTTCACATCATTCGAGTACTAAATCCGGAGAGGATCGTCGTGAGGCATCACCTGATATCGAAAGTGTGAAGTTTCTTGTTTAGGACGTCTTTGGTGGACCACATCTGACATCCGCCGTAGCGCAGCATTGACATCACGAAGAGTCTAAAGAACTGTAGCTTAGTGTTCAGCTCAAAAGTGGAGAGCCAGATGTTTTTATCCTGGGAGATCGTGCAGGATCTGGCAATTGCAATTCGGCGTTTGATTTCTTGTTCGTTTGAAGCACTGGGAACTACAGTATGGCTGCCGAGATAATTAAAGGCTTCAACAACCGTCAGCTCATCGCAGTTGATAGTAAATGGCCAGATTCGTAGTTCCATGTAGTCTGTGTCTTGGTCTTTCTAAGTTAATTTCTAGTCAAAAATGTGGCTTTCCTAAACATAACCTTTGGCAGCAGGAGAAATATCTCTGCCAGTTCTGTCAGCAGTGAACCATCGATTGCATGATGATCTTGGTCCATGAAGGGGAATCTTCTTCCCAAGGACCCCAACAGTGGCCTACCATTCCACAATGGACTATGGTCTCCAAAATTGTATCCACTCTGCCACGCAACAACGGACTGTGGGTTCCATTATTTAATCCATCCTACCACACAACAATGAACTAGAGGCTCCATAATTTCATCCATCCACAACAACAATGAACTAGAGGCTCCATAATTTCATCCATCCTACCACACAGCAATGACCTATGCGGTCTATCATTTCGACCATCCTACCACACAGCAGTGAGCTATGGACCCCATAAATTCATCCATCCACAACGACAACAACGAACTAGAGGCTCCATAATTTCATTCATCCACAACAACAACAATGAACTATGGGCTCCATAGAATCGTCCATACTACCACGCCAACATGAACTATGGGCTTTATGGGCTTCATCCATTCATCCATCCTACCACACAACAAAGTTCTATGCGCTCCATAATTTCATTCGTTGGTGCCGGTAAGAGATCTGGAACCATCAGGTCGCCGTTTCATACCCCACTGTGAACTCTAAACCAGTCAGATGTTTCCCTTCTAATCGAACCCAGCTGTTTGTGCCACTTGTCACCCACCTACATGTTATAGCCTTCGATAAGAGATTGGTCAGTAAATGAGTAAGGACGTCAAAGAAGTTGTCAGACTCTTGTCGTCCCTTTACTTCAATTCCTGGCTGACCTGAATATTTGTTGCTTCTAATAGTGCAAGACACTGCGCATATGAAAACGAGGGGTTCAGCATAACAGTCCCCGGCCATTCCCCGGACATTCCCTCGGACATTTCCCCCAAGTCGGACTGATGAAAATAATTCTTTACTTTAATAGAAGTTGGATTGATGAAAGAAATTCTTTTCCTTAAATAGAAGTTGGATTGATGAAACAAATTGTATGCTTATATAAGTAGAAGCTGGATTTATGACAGAAATATTTGCTTAAATAGAAATTGGATTGATGAAAGGATGTCTTTGCTTCAATAGAAGTTGGATTAATGACAGTTATCATGGACAATGGTAGAGTTACCTACTTACTGTTCGGGGGAAAATGTCCGGTGGAAATGTCCGGTGGAAATGTCCGGTGGGAAATGTCCGGGAAAATGTCCGGATACTGAAAAGGAGTTTCAGTTTTAGCACCATCCCCTGAAGAATTGAGGAGTCGATGTGCCAACGTCCGGTCTCATAAAGAAACTTTGACTGCAGGCCAGATATCATCAGGATTAGGTGTCAAACACTGAACGCTTATCTGATGGAGACTTTCCTCTAGACGATACCCTTCACAGAGCACTGAGACACTTCTAGAGGAATGCACTCCATTATATTCCATCGGGTCCGACTAACATCGTCTCAATCTGGCTTTTTCTTTGTTCGATCTTTCATTTCAAACTTGGACCACCACTTGGTATCTCTAGACATGACGCAGCCCTCGTGAATAGGGTGGGGCCCTTCGCTTATATCTTTTAAGTAGCCTATTAAACTTTTGTGGTTATGATTCCAAAGAAAGACTCTTCGTCGCTCCTCGCAATAGTAAATTTCTTTGGACTTCTCTGCTACGGTCTGTTGCTGTTGGTTATCTCATCTCGCAAAGAATTACTGAAACTCAACATTTTGAGGTCAATGCGTTCCTACGCTTTCAGCCAATTCTGCATCAGTCTCATGGATCACCGTTATCCAATCTTAGAACTTCTATAGCTCCTTTATAATAATACATTGGTCATCAATCGATGGTATTCAACAAAAAGATCCGCAATTTGGTCAAAAGTTGAGTGCGACCTAAAGTTCTGACTAAAAGTAACAACAGTGAGTAAGACGCGACTGAGGGTTAGAAAGTAAAGAGTTTTAGCTTGGATTAGGAATAGGATTACGAATGGAAGGCGTCTTATTCTCTGCTGCATTGTGGTATGGGAGTCGGAAGCGTTCAAAACTTAACAGATGCCATTTTACGTGGGGTCCTGACTCAGTGTTAGATAAGAAAGAAGCGGAACTTATTGGTCTGATGGGAAAAACCCAAAAATCTGAGACGGAGCTGATTTCCAAGGAAAGATTTAGTAGGTGAAAAGTAAATAATTCAGATTTACAGGCGTATTTTGTCATACCGGGTAAGCTACCCAAAATAACCGTGTTCAGTTGACCACAGCGGGTCCGCCATTTCCTTTGCTGACAGTTGTGGGTCAGCTATGGACCCAATATGGGCCCAACGAAGGCTCCTGTCAGGATTAAAGGTAAAGACAACACAGCTCTGTAGAAATTCATCGGAAGCGTGATCCTGAGATCGAAGAAGCAGCTGAGTCACACCATTGGTGACAGCCAGCAAGCCACATTTTCAACTTACCTTGCAATAATTGTAATTGTAATTTGCAACTTCTATCGTGACGTTGCTAAACGCACAACGCATCGACCGATGGGGCACCAAAACAAAGCTGTTATCAGGCCAATATCCAGAAGTTCAGTCAATTAAGACAGAGAAGCAGCCTATGATGGTGGATACGGAATTTGTAAACAGTAAGTCTTAAGCAGAGCACGAAATAACAAAAGCAGCTGGACAGACAGATACACAAAGATAGTTTAAAAATCCAGGCCAGCAACGGAAGAATCTTTCTCACCAAGAACCGGGGAAAGTAATTTTCAAGGAATTTACTGTTCGACCCCGGAATACTGAATGGAAGGCTGAGTGGGCGCCAACGACGAAAACTGGTAACCATCACAGTGCCATAGCAACGGGTCATGGAAACTGAGTCCAGCCGATCCCTAACCACAGTCGAAATCAAGAGACAGCTGGAGCTGATATATTCGGATGAAAACGGATAGCTGGATTTCATCAGCATTTATATAGCATTCATGCAGATCGAAGACGCTGAGGCTTTTACAGTGGCCGATGCAACCTCTGAATCTCTAAGTGGCGCTATACAAATGTTCAATTACAATTGCAACCTATTACTTCGAATCCTGGTTCCTCCATTATCTAAGATACAACTAGTTTAAAATTAAATGAGGATCGATCCAAGAATTTCTCCTTCCATTGCCTCCAATCTGAGTCCACAGGCAGGGAAAGAATGACCCTTCGGAGTTTAGAGTTAGAGCAGGAATGACTTTCTGGATTGTCCCCAGAGTCCCTGCACATCGTTGTTTGCACTGGCTTTCGAAACTCGGAGACCGTTTCACCGAATTGCCTCTGGAGTAGGCATCAGCTGGAGGTTTTTGAATCCCTGTCTAACAGATCAACCTGACAAAGACTCTCCGAAATACCCCATTGTCACAGAGCTGAAATAAAACGAGGTGGGTTGTGCAGAAATCAACCCCAAGTGCATGACGTCATGCTATATCGAGTGCTCTCTAGCGGTGGCCAAGTGGACTCACTCTTTGGGATGCATTCTTGTGATAAAGCACTGAGGATCAACAAGCGTCAACCATCCGCCTACTACCAGCCCACTATCCGCCTACCACCAGCCCACCATCCGCCTACTACCAGCCCACTATCCACCTACCACCAGCCTACTATCCGCCTACTACCAGCCCACCACTACCAGCCTACCACCACCCACCATCCGCCTACCACCAGCCCACCATCCACCTACCACCAGCCCACCATCCGCCTACCACCACCCACCATCCGCCTACCACCAGCCCACCATCCGCCTACCACCAGCCCACCATCCGCCTACCACCACCCACCATCCGCCTACCACCAGCCCACCATCCGCCTACCACCAGCCTACTATCCTTCCGTTCATCTATTGGCACGTTCTATTGTCCACATGCTTCAGTCTAATGTCTGCCAACGACGCATCACTACTGTGGCGAGAAGGCACGTGAACTCACAACATTTCTAGTACAGCCGACATACTGAAAGTCGTCTACATCCGCGCAGAGGCCATCGGGGTCTTTGGCCACAGAGTCTCTGCTGTGGTGGCAAGCACTGGTGACTCAGCCTGAACTGTGTTCCGTCACGAGACACTTTATGACTGACTGGTCGTGCAGCTGATGACATGAGAGAAGAGAGAGAGAGAGAGAGAGAGAGAGACAGACAGACAGACAGACAGACAGACAGACAGACAGACAGACAGACAGACAGACAGACAGACAGACAGACAGACACAGACAGACAGACAGAGACAGACAGAGACTGACAGACAGAGACACAGAGACAGACAGACAGACACAGACAGACACAGACAGACACAGAGAGAAACAGAGACAGAGACAGACAGATATAGAGACAGAGACAGAGACAGAGAGGTGTGTGGACCGCAGAGGTACAAGGCGTTCAATTGATGGTTGTTTGTCGACCGCTACTGAAACGTTTATCGACGGAACGAACGAACGACGGTCTGGACCCCATTCGCCGCCGACTCCACCTCATCATCAACCGACGCTCCAGGCTCCTGCTGCTGCTGCTGCTGGTGATGGTGATGGTGATGGTGAAGCTGCCACGGCCGCCGTGGATGGTGGCGGTGCTTAGGTGCTGCTGGTGCTGGTGCTGCTGCTGCTGCTGCTGCGCTTCTTCGGCTGGTAGCCAATCAATACGGAAATCATTTACGGGAGATGTACGCACGCATTTGCACCAAACCACTGAAGAGCAAGAACTATATCGGGCTAGATAGAAGTATACTTAAATGCATTATGGATAAGTACCGTGTATTACATACATACATATACATACATACATTCATACGTACGACGTCATACATGCATGCATACATATATACATACACAATATATGCATACATGCATATTTACATACATACATGCAAACGTTCGTGCGACACACATGAAATTGTATTGTCATCATACCATGTAATGCATGCATATTTTTGTACAAGCATACAAGACGCATTTATGCATACATAGGCCTACATACACGCATACACATACCTACACATACATAGATACTTTCATACCTAAGCACATACATACATGCATGCATACAATGTCATGTCATATACCTAAACACATACATCACGCAAAGCTGCTTTGTCCCTCTGTCTCACGTATGGCTGGCCGCAGATCCTTTGCTACGGTGCGCGCGCGACCCGCTGTGACCTGGCTGATCCGTTTCCAAAGCATCTATAGGCAATGCAGTTCCTTCCCAATGCATCTATAGGCAATGCAGTTCCTTCCCAATGCATCTATAGGCAATGCAGTTCCTTCCAAATGCATCTATAGGCAACGCAGTTCCTTCCCAATGCATCTATAGGCAATGCAGTTCCTTCCCAATGCATCTATAGGCAATCCAGTTCCTTCCCAATGCATCTATAGGCAATGCAGTTCCTTCCCAATGCATCTATAGGCAATCCAGTTCCTTCCCAATGCATCTATAGGCAATCCAGTTCCTTCCCAATGCATCTATAGGCAATCCAGTTCCTTCGTTCATCGGTCGTGGGCGATCTCTCTTGAAATGAAGTCCTCTATATACCTCTTTCAAATTGCCTATCCACCGTAGGCTGTCTCTCTGTCTCTTACGGACTGATCTTTTGGATGTTGACCTGATTACGGCTTGGTTTTGGTGTTCCATCGGTTGATGCCTTGTGCATTAGACACCGGCGCAATAGAAGTTGCTAATTGCAATTACAATTATATATATCTTCGGATGATACTCTTGGTCAGCGATGTTATTTGCATCATTCAGTTGTTCATAGTCTTCCCACCTTCTTTCCTTTAACAACTCCCAACCAGCCATTGTTTTCCATGTGCATTTAAGGCTTTCTCTGCACGACAGTCCAGTGGTAGACGGACTGGACAGTCAATTGTGAAGTGTGGAGTTCAATTCCTCACTAGGGAAGAAATCTGTTAGAAATTTTGGCTCCAAATCCGCCCGTAGCCAAGGGCGATGGCCGTACACAGTTAGTGGGAAGACCAGACGGTGATACAGAGGGCCTGCCCACACATCATATGCTGAGGCTGAGAAAATAAAGTCGTTAACTCCCAAAAGGCAACCCATGGCTGCCTTGTGAGGGTTAGCTAAAGGAACTGTTAGCCTTCTTTTCTTAATATCATCGCGATTCGTGGTTTTCAGTAGACGATGAATTTCGTGGTTTCTACATGTCGCTTAAGTTCCTGAAGTGGAACCAAGTCCACCGGTTAAAAGGCCTACACTTCTGGAAAACTTCGAGAAACTTCTAGAAAGGCTGAAAGTTACCTGAAACAATATAGCTGACCGATTCCACTCAATACTTAGTAATTTTGTATTACCAGATTGTGGTCTGGCATGAGTTGGAATTGGATTGCTACCGGTATAACCCAATGGTCTGGTTAGATCCCTAGAAAGGATAATAGAGAATCTCACCCAACCTTGACTGCACTTAGGCCGTTCTAAATGTACACAACTTTATAAAAGAACATACTCCTCACATTCAGTCTAAACGCTTCAAATGAAGCCTCAAAACAGAGTTCTTTCAAACTGAAATTTCTTTGCAGTTTAAAGCAGATCACTTGCAGGAGACATGATATTATGTCAACCCTTTTTCCATTTCGCCCAAACAATCGAATGAAGCATTGTGCAAAAGGTTGTTAAGAGCCTTGAAAAATACTTTTACCATTTCAGCTTGCTAACGATGATGTTAGTCTACGGCACAGGCTGTATTGTGAATTTGAAACTACGTTTCTGACATATTAACTGCCGATTTTTTACACTATATGCTTACGATGCTGTTGATTATGTTTGCTTGTATAAATGCAGTGTGAACTGTTCTCCTAAACATGCTGTGTTTTCTAGCCGGTCTTCTATCTCTCCACACAGGTTATTATCAATTTTTATAGAACACTTTGATCAACCAGCTCTAAGAGCGTTACGAGTTTTGCGTCCGTTAAAATTGGTGACAGGCTTTGAAAGTAAGTCGCTGCTCCGAAAAGCCTGTCTCTGCAAGGCTCTATAGAAGTCATGTATGCGTTTGTTATTATATGCGTAGACGTGGCTCTAGTCTGTTCGTAAACGTATGCTTCTACGGTCTAATGGCATATTCGTTCATTTGTATGGTCATGTGTATACGTACAAGTTACCGTGTGCAGTGTCTCTCTCGCCAACAACATAGCAGTGTGTACAATATAATGCTGGCAAAGGATCGTGTAGTAGACTTTCGGTTACTGTATGTGCTCGTGTGCTGCCTGTAACGTTTCTTCTGTAGGACTCCATTAAAACTTACATCGGTTATGTTCTAAACCCAGCTTGGTTGTTGATTTGCTGCACAGTTTAAAATAAGAATTTAAGAATTTTATCGATAATTGAAACAAACATTCTTACTGGAAAATTTACTATTATAATCGCTTTACGCCGCAAACAGCGTATAATTATACTGACTCTGTATCAGTAATACGTGGTTTTAATTTTTTCAGATAGTAAACTCTGTTTCACAGCAGTGCTGCACTGCTGCGGGCAGAAATTTAATACAGTAGAATGTTTAAAACTATGATAAGAATTGTATCCGTTGGGCGAGTCGGTGACAAGCGTAGATAAAAGACGTAGGCCTAATAACGTAGGAGTGGGCCTACGCGAAGCCAAAGCCTTGGTCGTCGATCAAACCGTTTGTAGAACACGAGATGCCTTATCAAGTTCACTGGAAGTGCTTGGATCTAGTGGAGCGCTCATTCAACATCGTTGACTTGTACCGGACCAGACTTATATCCCACCCAACACACACTCATTGGACAAGCAAGCACACTCCTATTAGGTCAGCACACGCACTTTGGGCCAAGCTTGGCCCAAAGTGGCCCAACATGGCTCAATGTAGCTGTGTGGCTGCGACAGCCTCAAGTGGACTGGCGTTTTTGTTTGACCTATTCACGTGTCATGAAGAAGTCGTATTGTATGTATGTTTGTATGTATGTATGTATGTATGCATATATGTATGTATGTATGTATGTATGTATGTATGTATGTATGTATGTATGTATGTATGTATGTATGTATGTATGTATGTATGTATGTATGTATGTATGTATGTATGTATGTATGTATGTATGTATGTATGTATGTATGTATGTATGTATGTATGTATGTATGTATGTATGTATGTATGTATGACATTGTATATATGTATGTATGTATATATGTATGTATGCATATATGCATATATATGTATGAATGTATGCATATATGTATGTATGTATGTCTGTGTGTATGTTTGTATGCATGCATGTATGTTTGTATGTATGTATGTATGTATGCATATATGTATGTATGTATGTATGTATGTATGTATGTATGTATGTATGTATGTATGTATGTATGTATCTATGTATGTATGTATGTATCTGACTATTTGTAAAGCGCATTTTATTAACCCCAAAATGGCAGTTATTGGTTAGCACCGTTAGCTGGTTAGCTGTTTCATTCTCACTCATCATCAGACACAGATAGAGGTAGTTCTTTTACCGAAAGTATTCCAAAAATACTTTAAGAAAACGTGTCATGGCTTCGTTGTAAAAACGATGACCCGCGCGAGGAGAGCTTGGCACGCAACTGAACCGAACAATAGGGAACAGGGAACACGCACAGCTATCTTCCTGGAATGACTGCGCGTCCATTATAACCGAGTTGTGGCGCTACGTAAATGTCTGCTTGGCTAATTATTCGTCTGCATTTTTCACATTTGCATCCGGGCCTCGCCGTGTGAAATTGCCGATCCGTTATAACCCTTATAAGGAAAGTCTGTCCTCATGGGATGCAATGTTACGATGTGCACACACATCGGTCATGCACACTTCACTATCAGTTAAGTAGCTGTACGTGCAGCGTCTTTGTGGGGTACTTAAAATGCGCTACAGTAAGCGTCTTGATTCTTACATACTTACATATATACATACGAACATGCATGCATACGTACATACATACATACATACATACATACATACATACATACATAGGCCTACATACATACTTACATACATACATAGATACGTATATACGTACATACATGCATACACACATACGTACATACTTACCTATTTACATAGTACATAATTATATGTACTATATATCATATGATCATAATATAGATATCGGATGTATACATCCGATATATGCCGATATATGCATCCGATATATGATGATCATATTATATTCTATTTAAATGCTTACCATAATTTTTATACATGCAACAATAGTCAGATCTCGTTCCAAGTTTAAGTGTATTGAGAAAGTGCTAATCATCGTTTAGGTGAAGGTTCTATCTGCCCCATTTCCTCCATTACACAAACTTGACCTACCTCAAACTAACCTGACCTACAATAGACCGACCTATAAACCGACCTATAAACCGACATACAAATTCATTCACGTAATAATTATTATAACCTAGCCTTGAACTCGCCAGTAACTATATTTTGACTCGGAGAATGCAACACGCGTTATAAGCAGTCTAAGAGGTGAAAATTACCCCGCGCCCTCCTCTGCATTCCACCACAGAAACTCCGCATAAGTAGAGGCAGAGCAGCAGCAGTGTGTTTCTGGCAACGGAATCACGTCAATCCACCGTCGGCCAAGGTCGTATGCACAAATAACCTTTCCGGTCGTGCGTGCTACCGTTTGCTGCAGTGAAGGCAAGTGCCAGGCGGTGAGTGGATTGAACGTGACTACCAAGACGATACCGGTTAGCTTCCGGGAAAGGCAGGAAACGAAATTAGCGAGAGCAGATCCGTTATAGCCAAACAGCGGAGGACTTGGAGGTCCTTAATGGTCGAGCGGGATTACGCCGGGCCAGCCCCGCTCTCGCCCGCCCGTCCTAACATATATTCTACCAGGAACCACCTGCTAATTCCTGCGGCGCGTCAGTGCCATCGTATATATTGATGGATATGAATGACTTAAGAACACCTGTTGCTAATGGGCCTCGCCTCCTCCTCCTCCTCCTCGTTCTCCTCTTCCTCCTTCTCCTCCTTCTCCTTCTCCTTCTCCTCTTCCTTCTCCTCTCCTTCCTCCTCCTCCTTCGCCTCCTCTTCCTCTTCTTTTGCCTCCTCCTCCTCTCTTCTTCTTCCTCCTCCTCCGTCCCTCCTCTTCTTCTACTTCTTCTTCCTCCCTCCTCCTCCTCGTCAGTAATAATTCGTCACCGTTGCTTTAAAATGCGGTCAGCAGTTGAACGGTGGTCTTTCGTTCTTGGGGTCCAGTCAAGTTTCGGTTTGAACTCCACCCCATTGACATTCAAACCCAGCGTCTTCTCATTTCTCTCAAAACACCGTATACCAGGTCCTCTGTCTCCTCTCTCCTGTCTCCCGGATCTTTTCCTTCGCAAGATATCTCCTGGACAACCTCTCTTACTTGACGCAGCGCTCTAGAATAGTCCGGTGCCCTGTGCTTAGCTAAAGTGGCGCTTTAGAAATTGTCCAGTTTACGCCTTTGCGATTTACGATGCCAACATTGTAGGCACGTGATGATAGGTTCAAGTGCATGCCATCCATATAGCCTATAGCTTATTGCTACCATTATATGCTATAACAATCCTCCGTTCGTGCTTATAGGCATGCTTCAGATGGAAGAGGAAATGCATGAGAACGATAAGCGCTGCCTTGATGGCAGAGAACGACGGTGCGTATTTTACTGCACGGAGGATATGCCTCGTCAACTCGTCAATAATGAAACGAAACCCTTGAGGCTCGCGACCTGTTGTCAGTTGTACCGTCCATTTGCCGAGCCGTCCTCTTGCACCGGGTCCAATGTAGACTGGTCTGAATCCAATGGTACATGACTGTATGGCCGCAGTTCAGAGGACGCTAGCAGCCTCAGAGAAGTAAGCACTAATATTATAAGCACCATCTGGAACATTTAGTACTTGTATGGGCAAAGTTCTGTTTGAATGCCATATCAGTTGGAGCCAACTTAGCGGTCCATTCCTTGGGGTCGGTAAATGAGTGGTAATGTATGATGGAAGGTCTGAAAAGTTGTTGAATGGCTTTTCAGCCAAGGGACAACTTCTCACAAGTTTGCTTTCGTCTGTCCTGCGGCTTGAACAACCTTCCTCTTAGAACCAGATGTGTCTTAGTCCCCTCCTCTGTTCTGCGAGCGTTTGCAGTCTATTCTATTTCAACTATTTGAACGAGGGTTCTACTTCTTGGGTCGGGAGTGCTACTTATGAGTTTTTCCCTGAAGCTGCGCTCTAAAAATTCTCGTTTACGTTATGTTATGGACACTTTATCACTTATTTGTCTTCCAAGCAAACCTTATAGAAACTTAAGACTGTATATATCCGCATACACTCATCGCCATGTTGCTCAACATTATAGTTGTCCTGCCGACCCGAACTTCAGCGGCTCAGCTCAGAAGTTTTTCTGTCGTCAGCCCATCTTTCTGGAATAAGCTGTCTTTCAACCTGAGACTTAGCTTCTTGGCCTTAAGTTGACTCATTTCCGAAACGTTTAAAAACATTCCATGTGATTATGGTTTGTGCTGTCAGGTCCGGAGAGTCTCTGGTTTGATTCTCTGACGGTGGCGGTATATAGTTTTCGATTGCAATTTCTAAGAATTCCTTTGGAAATGCTGGCAAGGTATAGGTGTATGTACTAGATAGTGGTTCCTTACTTCCTTGGCAGTTTATACATGTGGGGCACGGTAGCCGAGTGGTCAGAGCGCTCACCTTGTAACGTGCAGAGTACGGGTTCGAGCCCTCAGCCTCCTATCAGAAAGTTACTGTGTAAGGACCTTGAGCAAGTCCTTCACTCATAATTGCCCAGCACCATTAACTGGTTTGTTAAATGGTACCAGTATTTGTACTTGCTTTTTAAAACGTGTATTACGCCAGCATTATTAGGGTGACCGGCGAGATGAGTCCTATGTGACTTCACCGGTAGCCCACCACTCGGTTTGTAAAATTTGTGTATTGTCATTTTGCTTTATTTTGTGGTGAATAAACTACTTACTTACTTACTTACTTACATCGATTAATGCTTGGTCATTAGATAGCGAGACTTCGCAAATGAGTACTAATAAATTTATAGGTAGGGTCTATACCCCTCGCAAAAGCAACTTTAAATCAACTGCCTCTGTCACCATAAGAAGAAATTTTAGTCATGGAGTCAAAAGCGTTTTTTATTCCTTAGCACATGGACAATGGAAGGCTCACATATTTAATATTACGAGGTTTTTGGAACTTACTTTCTTCCTCCCAAATAGTGGACCTCCCTTCAGATATGCTCACAACTCGTTGGTGAAGTGAATAGTGATTGATCTCGTTTATCGCAAAACTACGAATATATCGGTATATTGACAAACATCATCATCAGAGTAAACTATATAGGCCTATATTTCTGCATCTATATATAAACCAACACAGCGATGGACCTGAATAAAATCGGGGAATATTTGATTTCTTAAATAAAAGAAGTTCAGAGTTACGGTCTGATACGTCTTACCACGCTCCAATGAATTGAAGCATCAAAGCAATAGAACAACGTTATCAATTTTGATAAAAATTCTTTCCGTAACGCCTTGAATATTCGATTAAAATTTACATTTGTTAAACTTTAAAAAAGGCAAACGTTGCCAATATTTTAGAGTTATCTAGGAATAACCTATGTAAGAATGATCGAGGAATGTGAAGCATATTCTGAATGCTAAGCATGTTCTGAATCGTTGCTAAATTTAAGAATTATGGAGGAATTTTTAAGAATTATCGGCGAATGCGAACAACAACCAAGCCGGGAGTTTTCATTGGTTACGATTGAGTCAATGCAGTAGAATTTTTACAGCATGCACAACTCACTCCATTCATCGTCTGTGCTATTCTTGTTCGCCATTCTGTCGCTAGGTGCAACTGATTCCATTGAGTTCTTTAGTGCAATCGTTATTACCTATTTGTCAATGTATACGACCTGTATGCATACATACAAATACGCATGCATGTATGTATTACTGCATATATAGGCCTAATGTACGGTGCATTTGCTGGCAGTACTGACGTAGTCTTTCTTGTGATGTTGAATCATGTTGTAACCACACACAAAATCCGGCTTCTAGTATTATACGACGTGGCTTTGTGGTGACTGTGCCTTTGTTGAGTATACCCTCTAAAAAGTAGTGTGGTCTGAACTTTCTTAGACAGAAATTGTCAAGTCGTAACCGAGCGTAGCCGTTACGAAAGTATAATAATTAATTTATGAACAAAATCTCCTGTGTGGTTACCATGAAAGATGGATGCCGCGGTAGTACGTGTGGCTGGTTTGGGACATTTAATTTCTCCCCTATTCCAGACACTGTATGTTTATGAATGTTCTGACGACACTAGTATCTGCTACTTGCAAACATCACATTCAAGTGTGTCTTGTATGAGTTAGCCTAATTGTGACGTGTGCACATTGACTGTTGGAACCAGCTTTTGCACCGTCAGTGAAGTTCATTATCGTAGTCACAATTAAGCATATACCCATATATACCATCAATATTGTGGCATCTCATACACTCCTCAGTTATGCACGTGTCATAAAAGTGAGCCTAAAATGTATGTTTGTCAGTTTGTCGGCGCTGCAATAAGCCTATGGTGCAAGAAACCTACAGTCTTTTTTCTTACACATAATATTACAGAAGACGATATTCCTTCTATGTGCACTTGTGCAGCTCAGCACATGCATTTTCTGTAGGTCTATCTATCTCTAAAAAATTAGTAGGCCTACTTCTCAAGAGCAGCTTGAACTTATGGATGTGTTTTATGCGCTAAAAATACCATGTTGACGACTGGCCCTATCCCAGAATAATTATGTCGAGTTTAGAGGATTAGAATTTATGCAATCAGACGTAACATTGTAAACTTACTTTACTTGTACTATTGTGTATGCATTTACCGTGTTAAGCGTGACGTGGTAGTGTTGTTGCAAATGGTTCCACGTGCAAGAACTGGGCGGCGCAGAGAGGAAGTTCATTGTGTGAACTTCCCAGGCCGCTCCTAGCAGATGTTCTGTATTTGTTTCTTACTAGTTCTTGTTCTCTTGTTTCGTCTAGGTTTATTACAATATTCGCTAGCGGTGGTAGTGCTAGTAATTTTAATTTGCGAACACTACGGGCGGTCCGAGTACTGCGGCCACTCAAACTAGTCTCAGGCGTTCCAAGTAGGTATCTCTTTGTAGCGTGGCGGCTCGTTTAACACCTCCATAATTAAGAACTATTTTATATCGAAATTATTAAATAGTAACCAAATTGATATCTAATACTGCACGTCGTTTACGACATAAGGCTTTGTTGTGCACTGTTTTTCGGCTTCCATTGGTGTAATTCTTAAGGCAGATAGAAGTGTATCGGCCTAACGTACACTCGTAAGACTGTTATACGTCTACATAATGGTCTTACTGCTATCATAGGCCTACGTGTATATGTTGTACGCTGTTTTCCTTTAATTAAACGGTTTTCTTACTTGCGTGCACTATCCTCAACTTTTCCTAAGGCCTCTGTCTAGGCCTACGTAGTTGTTTTCATTTCTCGTTAAGTCAACCGTCGTGCACTGTTTTTCCGCACTGTTGTTTTCTTTTCGAGCACTATGTAACATCTTCTTCTTCTGATGATAAGATGGATAATTTTTCTTCAGAATTTACTTGGCGGTTTTGTTTGTCACTTGTCATTCCTGTCCTATCTTATTTTGCAGCTTGACTGCAATAATTACCTCATGTAGTTTTAACCTACGTTAAACTAGGATGTAGCCATCATGTAGGATTGTTAAAGCGCCCTTGTAACAGTATGTGCTGTGTTACGGCGCTGCAGAAAAAGTCTGTTTCGTCATCATCATCATATAGTCAGAGGTTAAAGTGGGTGGCAACGCGTGGGAACGGCGTTCCCACTGCTCTCGAAATTCTTTGCTTGCGTTCCCACTGCTCACCATGCAATGGAACCCTGGTAACGCATGCGTTCCAATAAAACTATTCTTCGGAGATCCCACTGCTCACCCAAGCCACTTTAACCACTGATCATAGTCACAACGTCTCCGACATTAACCCTATGATCCATAGATTTGAAGTATGTATTTTCCTATTGGGCTTCCCGGCTTAGCATAAAACTTACTGAAAATTTCTACGACTTCCTCCAAAATCTCTACTTTTTGTGCAGTTTTCATAAAAACGGTTTGTGTTTAAAACCTTCAAAGATTATACCTATAACATCAAACAATATTAATGTAACAAAATTCTGTCCTCCGCCTTCCAATCTGTCTAATCCCAGACGGAATCGATCTGCCTTACCAGTTCCTCTGCCTCCTTCTCTTCTTATTCTCCTGGCAACCGGACTTTGACCTCCACCTGGTGTCTCTGGACAACCCTTCTGACATGTCGCAGCGCTCATGAATAAGCTGGCGCCTTGCACTTATCTTTTGGATAGCGTTACTGAAACGTCATAATTGCCAATGTTATTGCAAAATTCTTTACTATTATACACAGGCTTTTGGTCAAACCCTGCTAGCATGCTCCAAACATTTGATGGATCCCACATGGTCTCTTTCTGAGTCCCACATGAGTCCCAATTGAGTCCTATGCGGGTAGTTGGTCGTATATCTTTTAGTTAGCTTCACGCTAATTGTCCGCTAAAATATTAGCTGATTAACGAACGCGCTAATAAACAAAAATAAACAATTGGCCCTAAGTTTATGAAAGTATTTCGTGCATTTGTTTGCTGTTAAAGTTGTACCGCTCCGGTGGCTAGTATCACTGAAGCGTGATGGATATGCGCGGTTATGTTAAAGTTGTACCGCTCCGGTGGCTATTATCGCTGAAGCGTGATGGATATGCGCGGTTATGGTCTCCACGCAGTGAGTGTCTGTAAACAACCCGAACTTAAACGATGTAGAATCAACGATTCATTGCACGTCACTCTAATAAACCAGGCTTCAGCGATAGCCGAGAACTTTATTCTTGACTTAACACTATAGGATTTATTACCTCTTAGGATACGCTATTTAAATTGTCTTTTGAGAATGATGCTGCGAATCGATGGTGTTTAGTTATGGGGCCATGGTATGACTTCAATTTACACCGTAGCACCACGGCTTGACCCTCTGAATTGCGAACTGACATAAGAACCAACCAAACAATCTGGCCTTTGCGGACTGCTTTTGATATAGCGCCGTTGTTAAGCTGGCCCCCTGACCCGACTTTTGTGTGGCGCTAAAATGTTCCTAAGTCTACATTTAGGCCTCGTTCAGAACGATTCGCTTCCGTCTGGCTGTTCTTTTAATACGGTAGGGCCTACTATTGCATAGTAAACAACATGGTAGACCTAATGATGTAATTATGGTAATAATGTATAGGCAAACCGCTCTGGTCTATTAATATGGTAATAATGTGATAAATTATGGTAATAACGTATACATAAGCAAACTGCACTGGTCTTTTAATATGATACTAAGGTATAGTAAGAAAACAGCACTAGTCCATTAATATGGTACTAATTTATAGAAAACAAACTGCACCTCACTGGTCTTTAAATATGGTACTAATATAGCCTATAGTTAGCAAACAGCACTGGTCTTTCAATATGGTAGTAATGTACAGTGAGCAAACAGCACTGGTCTTTCAATATGGTACTAATTTATGTAGTCCATGCAGACCGGACATATGCCGCAATAGTTCGCGACAGCCATTTCTGCATCCAATGACGTATCGCTTTCCGCTCAAACACAATTTCATAATATGCAGCCATGTATCAAGGCCTTCCATCAAGCCCACAGCAATATGCACGGATGTGCGTTGACTCCGTGTATACCATATATATATGCGCACATATATATATATTTATTATTTATATATATATTGGTTATATATAATATATCCATTATATAATATATATAGTCTATATAACATATCCATTATAATATATATATATAATATCCATTATATATATATATATATTCAACCTTTTATCATCAGCTTATTTCATTAAGGACGGCCCGCGGTGCATATATCCCCTCGTATACAATGCGCAGTCAGAAGTCCGTTCGTTATAACATCCATGCGGACGCGGACACGTCTGCTGCCGTCGCCGACGACTAAACATTGGAAAAATGCAATATCTCTGTCCAATGAGTTAAATAAAGGAGAGAGAGAGACAGAGACAGAGACAGACAGACAGAGAGAGAGAGAGAGAGAGAGAGAGAGAGAGAGAGAGAGAGAGAGAGAGAGAGAGAGAGAGAGAGAGAGAGAGAGAGAGAGAAGTCGTTTGGCGACATTCGGGCGAAACGTTCTTCATATCGTGACTCCACTGGTGTGCAGCAGAATAAAAGTCTCGGCGGTTCTGACTATAGACATACACGGCTGATAGACCGCGGCCGCGTATGATTGATTGATCGTGACAGACGCTACGACCGGCGAATTGTATTTGGAGAGTACAATTAAAGATACTTTGATTCAACTTAACGTTCTTCCTGATTTGGTCAATCAACTAGGCTAGATTCTTTGGTTGCTGGACATAGATTTTGGAACTCTTCTCCCTGTCTATCTATCCGTTCTGCTCAGCTGAGGCGTAGCTAGGTAGGGGAAGCAGAGGGTAGGGAGGCCAAAGAGAGGGCTAAACAATAATAGCCTAATTTGACTCTTGAATTTGATCCAGTTTTAAATGGTTTATACCAAATAAATCCATAAGATTTAATTTTGGCTCCCCAAAATAGCCAGTTATATCCTCATTACTTAATGTACAAACCAGTTGTCTGGCATGATTTTGGCGCCCCATTAGCATTAGCACTATTCAGAATCTGCGCATTTCAACGCAAATGCTATTAACAATGTTGCTTATCAATATTGCAAGCTGTGAGTGGTCCTTCAGTAAATTGAAACTTATTTGTTCATAAATAATAATATTATTTGCGTGCATCATTTGGACAAGATCGTCTCAGAAGTCTTCCTCTTCTTAACATCGAAAGAGGAACATTAGAGAAAACAAATTTTAATTACGTGATTGACCAGTTTGCGGCAGTTATATCAAGAAATATTAATCTTTTGTAGACTATGTCTACGAGTCTAGGACAGCCATGTATAATTTGAATTCATTGACTTTTAAACACAATGTTTACAATCGCACATAGAGTTACAGAACTTAAGTATACTAAACTATAAGTCTGTATTTTTTAATATTTTATTGATTACGTTAACTTGCCATTCGATGTATTTGGAAAATGTGAAGTAAATAAAACAGGGAGGGGCCAATTTCATAGTTCGTCCCCGCGCGCAGAATGTCGTATCTACGCCTCTGCTGCTCAGTACTGTCGCTTACAGTTACACTCACTCACTTCATCAATCACTCACTCACGCACTCACCAACTCACTCACTCATCCACCCACTCACTCGATCATTCACTCACTGTCAGTCTGTTGTCAGTCTGTCTGTCAGTCTGTCTGTCAGTCTGTCTGTCTGCCTGTCTGTCTGTCTGTCTGTCTGTCTGTCTGTCAGTCTGTCTGTCTGTCTGTCTGTCTGTCTGTCTGTCTGTCTGTCTGTCTATGAAAACGTAGAGCAGTGCTGTCCAACCCGCGGCCTGCGGGCCGCATGCGGCCCGCCGGCAGATTCTAAGTGGCCCGCCACAGCTCGCTAAATATTTGCAATTTCTCTTAAAATGAAGTAAAAGACAGTCACTGGCCTACTTGCATAGCTATTCGTTCGTAACTTGGCTTATCATTTGACAATGTGTACACAAAATCCAGTTCCCAAGACGCATTCATTATGATAACTCCATAATTAATTGTAATACAGTTAATAATTTTCAATAACTTTGAGTCGCTGCTTTTGAGTTGACTGGTGCGGCCCTCGGCTTCAAAAATTACTTCTTCGGTGGCCCGTGGTGTCAAAAAGGTTGGACAGCACTGACGTAGAGCGACTCCTTTACTTCTAAATATTATTCTGTACAATGCACTCTTTCTCTAAGATGACGCTGTCAACTCAACTGCGCGCACGATTGTGCCTATAGGGACTTCGCGTGTGACAAGTATCCTAACCAAACAATAATTACAAAGCTCATTTTTACCGCTCCATAATGCATAATAAGTTTATGCACAAAAGATATGAAATTAGAATTCACGAAGCACGTCCGTTTGTTCAGATTCGAATTCAGCTGTCAAACTAGATAGAAGATTTTTAGCACTGGCAAGACGAACGGTTGTCCATTAACGTTTTCATGAAGCGCTACAAAGGGTTAAACGCCCACAGGACATGTCCGCACTCGCTGTCGGACCCTCTCCGGTTGACAGTCAGGCAAATTAGCACAGAGTCTTGAAGCGGCATTCGGATGATTAGGCACAATCTGCATTCTGCATACCTACCTTTAGGGGCCGTCCATAAATGACGTCACGCACCTAGGGGTCGGGGGTCGGAAATTTGTGACGATGTGTGACATGGGGTGGGGGTCAGAGAAGTGTGACGTCACATCAGGTCTGTGTAATTAAATTTAACAAATAACAACAATTTAATTTTAATAATAACAGCACTAATTTTGAGCATTACATTTTCATATTTTTTTTATTTTATTTTAATGTATACGGGCACCATTATTAATAATTTTCTAATTATTTAAATATTTGGTCACCGTTAGATTTTAAAATATTCATGTTTTCTCCCTATTTATTCCACGAAGGAGCATTTTGCTTCGCCATGGAAATTTGGTTTTAGAGGGTGGGGGTCAGAGCTTTGTGACGTAATTTTTCAGGGGGTGTAACTTTTTGTGACGAAGTGTGACGAGGGGGAGGGGGGTCAAAAATCGGCCAAAATTGCGTGACGTCATTTATGGACGGCCCCTTATGCATACGACCAACACAACATTGCAGGAGGTTCTGTATCAATGAAAGGTAGTGCAATCACTTAGGCTGCTTATTATGCGCGCCGCTATCAGCAACCGTCCTCACTCCTGGGATTTTATGGTTCTTCGGCTGCTGCACGAAAACACAACAGCGCCAATTCAACAGCCATACAATACGGAGTGCATGACTCAACAATTAACAAATTAACAATATGGCATAACGCGCCATGGATCGAAGTTCGAATCCCCACTTTCCAGATCAGTCTTTCGTTTGCCCGTAAACAGATATAGACTGAGTCAAAAGTTCAATAAACATCGAGTGAGGTTGATATCGAGTGACGTCTTTAAAGGTCTGTCGAGTGTTTTGTGGTCCGAGTGTAGTGCGTCGCTTTCCATCTAGCATACGCCTATATGATCGACGTATGGAGTGGATGCTCGATAGCTGATTATTTGCCTCTCTCTTAAGATTGACTGATTGACAAATCGATCGATCTGAATGATTCACCGACTGACTGACTGACTGACTGACATGACTGACTGACTGACTGACTGAGACTGACTGAGACTGACTGACTGACTGACTGACTGACTGACTGACTGACGTTCGCCATCGGTCTTTTCGCTCCTTACTCGCCACTGTCAACAAAAAATAACGTTCTGGCTAACTGGCGGTGAACCTCGATGTAGAATCTAAAACCTAAAGTAACTTTTTCTTACCAAATCTGTTTTCACTTCAAAGTCTAGTACTGAAAAATTCCGTTTCTCCTCTCTATTTATGATCCGATTTAGGCCCAACTACGTTTTTGTGAGCGGAGTCTCATTGTGAACAGTACATTATGTAATCTGTGCAGCAGCAGGGTTGCCAGGTCGTCGCGAAAAGCGCAAGTTGAGCTACTTTTCAATGCGCTCGCGACTGAAATTTCGTTCTCGCGACCTCGCGATATTTGGGCTACTTTTGAATTGTCCCGCGGTCGCTACGGCGACATTATGAAATGTCATAAATTGACCGTATTATCCTACTAAGTCACTGTTAATAGCTACTATTCTTATGTGGTGTTGCTTCGTTGGAAATAAATGCTTGCTTTACGGAGTATGGACTAGTCAACGGCAAACACTATAAGCAGTCTGCCATCTAAACTTTTACGTTAATGGTTTCATCACTGGCGAAACCAATAAAGTATGATTATTGACGTACCAACTTGGTACTACCAAGCGCATTTTCGCCGATCCCAGGTGAGTAGAGCAAAAAATTTCGGACTAGTCAGGATAATTTATCGTTTTTGCTTACTTAATAATATTATGTGCATGGCATTTCAATACCAATGTCTAGGATAATTGTCATCAATCCAACTTCTACTTAGGCAAGAAATATTTTTCATCAATCCAGCTTCTATTTAAGCAAGAATTATTTCTTCTTTAATCCACTTTCTGTTTATGGAAGAATTATTTTCATCAATCCAACTTCTTCTGAAGCAAGAGTTATTGTCGCCAATCCAGCTTCTATTTAAAGTTATCCTATATAAAATAATTTAAAGCGTTAAAACGATAAATTATCCTGATTAGTCAGAAAATTGTTGCTCTACTCACCTAGGATCGGCGAAAATGCCTTACAGTTTTTAATGTTTTCATGTAGCTGTTCAGCTCGCGACTTTTGGGCTACTTTTGGACGTGATTTCGCGACCAAGCACTTCCGAAATATGGCAACCCTGTGCAGCAGTACTTGGCCGCAGACGACGAATTTTCCATTATGGGGACAGTTGTTGAAAATGCTGAAATTGTTCGTTCGCGCACACTTTTACGCTAATATTCTGTAACTTCTCAGGATTCTTGTATCTCACGAAGAAATCTTGACTCATCAATAATTGAATGACTGGGTGATCATATTATGTTATGTGGGAAACAGTTTTTAACAGCTTAAATATGATTTTCTGGCAGCGTCTCTTCCTTTGCTACTCTTTACTTGATGTTTCTACATAAAATATTCTGTAGTAGTATGAGATTCTAGTAGGCAATTTGCAGAATAACTCGGCAGCGATTTTTTTAAAATTTCCATTGTTTTGTGAACTAAAGAGGCAAGATCGTATTTAAACATCAGTCGTGCACACGTAATCATAAATTTTACTACTGAGTCCGTGCGTTTCGCTTCAAAGGCGCGTTTGAGAGTAGGCTAAGTAAGAGCTAATTAACAATTTAAATCACCTTCAACTAGAATAGTCGGCTATAACTATTTAAAAATATCTTAATTATTAGCTTAAAAGTTTGATAGCCAAATAATATGATATCAAGCAAAAGATCGATTCTAAGCTGAATAATAAGTTCAGTCAAAAATATAGTATTAGGTAAAGGTTGGAAAATGTTAATTTAAGTTATTTTTTTCTGTTCAAGTTGTTATATAGGTTTTTAATTTTATGTTAAACTGTCCCTATCCTTGCACTTTTGGGAGCTTGGATTGTTCTCTTGCTATCTTCAAATAGCCAGAAATACTGATAAATTACTGAAAATATGACAGCAATTGTGAAAGTGTATTAAAAAACAAAAACTTAATTCAATGCTTAATAAATTGGTTGATTTTGTAACTCGTATTTTTCATTAATTTACATTTAAGTCATTTATTAAGAAACTTAACAGCTAAAAGCATTACTTAGCATTACTTAGCTGACCCATTACTTAGTACAATGTTTTAATGTTGTAGCGTTTCAATGGATATATTATTACCAAACATAATGATTCTTCAAAACAAAGCTGCAACATTTTAAGCACAATATGCATACAATATAATGACCGCATCGTGCCCAATACATATGTCATATACCCTTCTAAAGTCTAAACTGAGTAATGGGCTGGTTTTAAAGTCCATTTGCAATATAGAAATTTTCTTATATGTTAGTTTTTATTTTCTGCGTTAATGTTGAATCCTGCTTGGACTGTTGCTTGCCTTTGTTACTAACTTAGTCTAGATGTGCATGTGTAGCAAATAGATCCTCTAGAAATTGTTTCTTCTTTGCACTCTAGTCTTATATTTTATTTTCAGATTCACTCTTGTTGAATTGTACTGCATTTTAATAAGATGTTAAACAGTGGTGTAGTCTTGTTGCAAAATTTTTGCAAGATGGCACTTTTTGTACAATATCCAGGCGTTCCCCCACTTCATTTTAATAAGATGTTAAATCAGTTCATAGTCAGCAGCTAATTATTGATTCAACAGTAGAGTAAGATGGCACAACATAGTGTTTGATAGGATGTAGATTTGCAGTATACCTAACCTGTAGTTGCATTCATGACATTTGCATAAAATGTGTGCCTTATTATCACAAAATGTATAATTTTTAAAGCTGTGCATATACTGTAGTAATGAGCTAAATCTTTTCTTGTATATAAGCTAACATATGAATTTGCAAAATGTCTAAATAAGGTAAGACAAGGTGTGGTTAGTTGAGTTTAGGTAAGACAGGATGAGATGAAGTGACGTGAGATGTTATCAGTTGAGGTGAGTTAAGGTGAGATTAGGTGAGGTGATAAGTGTCCATTGTGGGGCGTGGTGGTGTAGGGGTATGTTCGGTTGCAGAGGTGACCCTGGGCAAGTCCTTCAAGCAATTGCTCATGCGCCTCGGCGTGAAACTCCGATTCAGTGTCGCGGTAGTCGGGAGCGCCTCTGAGTAGAAATCTTGAAGGGGCGTATATAAATATCTGAAATAAATGAAATAAATTGTTATCTGTACTGAAAAATAGCATTTTAGTTAAACTGCTGACTCCTATCATACCAAATAATCAGCTTCGAATGATGTCCACTGTTGGTTATCTTATAGACTCGTATCATACCTACCTCAACTAATAACTTAAAACAGTGTCCATTGTTAGCTATTGTGCAAATTTCTACTTGCGTGATCCAAACAATGTCAAACAATGTCCACAGGTAGTTTATCTGCCAATTCCTATTTTACATAACCAGATATCTGCTTGAAGACAATGTCCATTGCAAGACTGTCTCTGCTTAATGGTATATTCTGAAGCTCCATTAAGCTCCGTAAAATCTCTGGTTACATATGATAGAAGAGACTTTTCAATAAATATCAGAACGGGTTGCACTTTAAATCAAATCTCGGTATTGAAACCGATTAGAAGCAGATCCATTTTTGTATGACATGGTGGCTGATATCATGGGAACTTTTACAATGTTTGATGTCGCTAAAATATTTCTGGTAATAATTGCCAGCATATATGAAGTTAAATATAGTAGTAATGGTTACAAGAAAGACTGCATTTGTGCCAGTAGTTACAATGTTCTGGTTGTCACAAATTCATAAATTATTGCAAGAAGTTTACTTATTTATTGCTTAATTGCTGGGATATAATTGTCTAAATGTTTAAAATGTAAGTAGAAGTGCAGACCATGATCAATGTTTTAGCAACATCTATGATTGTAAAGTTTTCCATCTCAGTGCAACTAAATAGTATGCTTGGACCGGTATGTATGTATGAAGACAGTTAACATCTATAGTGCATTCTGAGTGCCTTAAAAAGCCCATGATGCTATAAAAAATAAGAAAAACATAAATAAAAAATGAATAGGTTTTTTGAGATAAGTACGTGTGCTATCAATTAACATGAACTAAAACATTGTTTGCTGTCAAAGGTGTTTTATTGACTTGCTGTAGGTTTGCAAGTTGTTCTCAAGTCTATCCTGAAGGCAATGGCGCCTTTGCTTCAAATTGCAATGCTTGTCTTGTTTGCCATCGTCATATTTGCCATCATAGGCCTCGAATTTCTCTCTGGTGCTTTTCACTACACGTGTCGCAATAGCGAAACAGGTAGGCTCTCACCGCTTTCGCTGTTTTATAACAAAAAAGTAATAACAATTTAATTATAGCAACATTGATAGTAATAATAATGATGATGATTATGGTAATGGTGGTGATGATGATGATGACGATGATGATGACGAAGACGATGATGATGCATTTTTGCTCCACCGGATATTGATGAGTTCCAGCAGTTCCACAAATTTTTATTCTCCAGATAATTTTTTTACTCCGGAGGGATCATAGGTACTTCCAGGGCAAAAAACCAGTAATAATAGTTATTATTATTATAATATCAATAATGATGCTTGGATGCAAACGATGATTAGTGTTTTCAGAATGTCAGTTCCCCTTCTTTCCCAGTGTTATTTTTGTAACGAAAACTAAAACTAAAATAATTGTCTATTCGTTCACAAGAACTAAAAGGAGAACAAAAATGAAATTTTAAACTAAAACTAGATAAAAGCGAAAATAAGATGGTATTGAACGAAATAGAAACGAGAACGATAAAGAAAAATTGAACAGAGTGAGGTGAACAGTTAAGAATCTGACTATCCATTTCAAAGACGATCGATATCCGATGTTGTGACATCAAAAGCCATGCCGACGACAGCTCTGTCTGCCATGCAGAATTAAGCTTGGATAAGGAGCTAATGACAGGTGCAGCAGAGGTTTAGTGCCGTTAATTAATGCAGCAAAGCAGACGATGATGGTAATGGTAATCCAAAGTCCACCAGATCCACATGATCTTTAGACCTTTGGAACTACTATGACCAAAGGGCCAGTCATTGCAAAGGCCATGACTACCGTAAAAACAAAAAAACGACTTGAGGACGGATTACAGCCTAATTTACAGGTGTGTCTCTACGATTCGCCCCAGAATTAAGCGTGTGCCAAAGCCATCAGACACCAATTTCGCACTAAATTGATAGAAGGTTTTTGTAGCCCAGCATTTCTATAAACTTAATGACTCTATTTCAGGATATTTTTAATATTCTATCTATCAGAAATACTTGTTTGCAGCATACAATAAAATGCTGTTGTTCACAGACATTGTTCCTGTGCATTACACTATGCCAGACTAAAGTAGGCCTATGTATTTGTAATTTCGTGAAAAATTGGTTGGATGAAACGTGCTGGGTTCCAGGAGTACTTTTTGTAAAGTTCCATCACTACAAAAAGGTTACAAACCACTTTAAAGTTTTGATATCAGTAATAACATCACAAATTGGAGGTCTGGTTTCCCTTTAACCTCTGAATGTTCCTTGAAAGTGTGGATATTTCTTCAAGATTTGGACATCAATTGAAATCTGGATATCATTCGAAGACATCTGGTATTGACCAGTTGTCTGCAGATCATTTTTCAGTAACTAAGTCAGACAGCTACTATTAAATATAGACTTTGTCATCTGCAAGGCTTGTTGTTTTTGCTGATTTGATTATATGCTGGTCTGTTGTATTCCTGGCTGAAATAAATCCATTTTCCTCTACCTGGAATGCTTCAGGAAAAAATCCCACATTTCGTCAAGTAGACCTTTCCTGGGATGGATAACACTAGGGTGATTCCTTGAGAGCTTGTGCAGTCACTTCAATTGCCTGCCTCCTTATGAGCTATTATCTCCTGTCAGTTTGGATTATTCCTGTCTGCCAGGCCTCTTGAATCACCTGCACCAGTCATTTAATCCTACAGACTTCATTCTCCTGCACCAACTTAGGTAGGCCTACAATTCTTCTAATGCATGTAGCCATTCTCCAAGGTCATGACTGCCTTTGCCACATCAGCGTTCACTGGAAAATCCTGGATTACTTCTGAGTCATCGACCATTGTCTTGGCTGCTTCCGTGGTTGCACTTTTGGAGAGTAGGTGGGCAGTTGAATAGTGTCAAATACTGCTACGGCAAACTGTCTTTGTAGTGTAAGATAGTCACTGTTCTCCTTGCAGTTGACTCTGCTGACTGGTCGCTTTGGGCCAGCTGAAATCATGAAGTTATCCATAGGAAACTGGGACAGCCTTGGACCAGTTGTGTTCACTTTTTCCTTGGCTTTCATTTCCGTTCCAGTTCTTAGCAAAACGCTGCAGATCTTTGCACTTATAAAAAACATGAAAGACACCTTTTCAACGTTGAATCCTATCGTGATTCGTTCTTTCTCCTTATGCTCCACGCTCCAATTCAAAGCACCATCCATAGTAGCTATGTGACTATCCTTGCATGACCCTTGGAATCAGACTATATCTGCATGTTAATTTTGTTTTGAGTGAGTGCTTGTGAATAAGCTGGTTCTTGCAACTTAACTTCTTTGGGTCCTGCAGAAATCTCAAAATTATGACTATGATTTTAGTGTATGCTGTGTATTTTACTTAGAATGTGCCGTATGTATGTATGTATGTATGTATGAGCACTTGTTATAGCGCCCCTTCAGGATTTCTTCTCAGAGGCGCTCCCAACTACAGTGCAGACACTGAATCGGAATTTCACTCTGAAGTGCATGAGCAATTGCGAGTGAAGGACTTGCCCAGTGTCCCTACGCATATACTGGTACCATACATAATTCTTGGCATAGACCATTGTGGTTAATATTGGTGCACATGTAATTGTTGACATGCACCCATAAAGGTGGTGATATAAATCTTGGCTTTTACCAAAATGGTTAATATTTGTGCCTATATAATTGTTGACATTCACCCATTTGTCCCATATAAAATGTGGTGATATAAATCCTGGCTTTTACCAGCGTGATTGATACTGGTGCCATGTAATTCTTGACATTTCCCACTTTGCCCTATAAAGGGTGGCGAAATAAATCCTAGCTTTACCAGTTTGCGTTATGTAGGTTTCCGATATAAATCTTAGTATTCACCAGTGCAGCCGTTCGTGATGGTGCCGCCCGCATAAATCTTGGCGTTTACATAACGTACATCTGCAGCGCTGTGTCTAGTAAAGGCATTCGAGTCATTCGCTGCAACAGCCTTGCAATATGCCTCCGTGTTGTCACTGCGATCTGTCTCCGCGGTCAGGCCGTTGACCGTGGTAGTCTGCCTCTTCGCTCTGGCGTTGTGCCCCCACCGGACGCCCGCATTATTCCCGTCTGCGGACCGCTCCATGACCCCACGGTCACCCGTTGGTCAGCGGCGCTGAAGCAGTTTTCATCACGTATGCTAGTTGTGTCGTCTGCCGCAACGGTTGCGGCGCCACACGCTTGTTATTAATGCATATGTGCATATCTGGCCAGATAATTACGAGCCGTTCCCCGCGGTCGTTTGTTGGTAACCAGTTGGTAGGTATGTCTCATACAGGGTTGAGTTGATTGCTTCCAGGCAATGTCGCCCGTTTCAACTGGTCGTCGGCTATTGTCAGATGGCTGACAAACAATAAATGATAAATGTCGCAGTCGGGGAATCGTTTTTGTCCACTATAAAACCTGTGTTCTGATCTCGCAGAAACGTCGGCCAAACGTAGTATAAAGCAGAAGAAATGGCATTCAAAATTCAGCGGTGCACAAAGCTATTGATGAAATCATTTCTAGGGTTCTGACAATGAAATAAGTAAGGTAGTTACCAGTTCATAGGATCTCGTGGTTTCTTCATCTTATGTATACCAGGTAGATATCGTAATCTCAAGATTTATATAGCACCCTACAAAGCTAAGTTGTTGGAGTCAGCTTGTTCACAGGTGCTCGGTCAAAACAAAAAATTGACAGGCAGATAATGGCAGATTTGGTTCCAGGTTAAAATCCAAGAGTCGGGCAGATGGGTAGGAGTTAACGAAGAGTGGTAACGAGGATAGTATTTGTGGGAAAGGAATGCTTCCAGATTTGCGTGAAAGACCTGTGCAGAGGTTGCAAGAGGTGCAATTTGGTGATTGTGCAGTGGATCAGATAATTAATAATTACCACCACTCTAGAATAAAATCCCGTCAGGAATATGACAATTTATTTATAATTGTTATTATTCTGGTGAGATTTAATTCCAATGGGGTGGAGCAGCTATGGAGCGATTTCAATGTAAGGGACGAGGTGATAGACGGCGGACAAGGTCTTTATATAGGCCTACTATAGTCCCACTTCCCGGCATTTCATAGTGGGAGATTGTACCAATAATTAATACGTCATTAACAGATATACTAACAATCAATCTGTTCCCTCCACTTGTGTGATAGAGATTCATTTAATTGAATCCTCTCTCACAATCAGTTGAGGGTAATTTTTGGGAATTAACTGGAGAGGTTGAAAAATGAATTGCGGAGGTTGAACCCTTTTACCTGCTCCCAAGTCCCAACATTCAATCCCTGACTGGCCCACTTGAGATTATCCAACTTTTCAGCACCTTTTAATTTTTGCATGCAGGGTTTCAGTAAACATAAATCTTGCATTGGATAGTTACGTTTGTGTCTTCCATGTCAGGTGAGATTGACTTGGCAGGAGAGGAGGAGATTACTCCGTGTTCAGAGAGCCCCAGGTCATCTTTTTTTGCCAAGGGTGGTTTCGAGTGTCCACAGAACACTACAAAATGCAAACAGTACTGGGAAGGACCGAAGCACGGCATCATCAGCTTTGACAACATCGGTTACGCCATGCTGACAGTTTTCCAGTGCATTACAATGGAAGGATGGACAACAGTACTCTACTATGTAAAGAGTCATACCATTCCAATTTGCATTGCCTCTGTTTTACTGACATTTCTATTTTGTGTGATTATAGATGGGAATATGACTCTTGTTTAGCTGTTTATGTATTAAATGTATTGTAAATGTAAATCTTCTAAATTTCTCAGCACTTCACAAAAGCCGCATCAGGGAGACCAGCTTATTCGCCGCTGTATAAAATCAAGTCAGCAGTAGCCAGGCTGCTTTGTTCCGTTCTAGTGCCAGGTCAGAATCCAGGCAGGTCGAGCCGAGGTCCATTGCTGTGTCGTAGGATGTATGACATGTATTATGTAATTGAACATTTACATAGCGTCCCTTCAAGATATCTATTCTAAGGCGCTCTCTGCGCTAGCCTATAATGTTAAATGTCATTACGAACGAATATATTACATCAGTTAGCAAAACAATGCACAGTAAGCTGAAAGAGTCACCAGGAATGGGCGCATGCACACATTTGGAACCAACCAACGGATTCCCGTCGACAGCTGAAGATGGCATGGATGTTCAGAGTCTCTGAGCCAAGTTGCGTTGATAGAGTATAGCAGCGACTAGTACAAAATCCTTGGCAAAACTGACGAATAATTCCAGAACGCAAACCAGAAAACTCCAACATGTTCAAAGTTACTGAGCAAATTCTGCATTTAGATGAAAATATCTGTCGAATTGATGAAGAGGTCGATCAGTCGACCAGCAGGGCGATGACATGTGCAGATATGTAATATAAAATAGATCAAAAATAAAATGAAACCATTTTCTTAAGTTTTCCATCTTTGTTGAGGCATGGTCGCATTTAAAGACTTCTGAATGTGTTGTTTATAAAAATGTTGTATCCTTTAAGTGAGTGTTTTTGAAAAATTATGTACTGTTTATCAAAGTGTCCTGCCCTGTTATAAGTTATCTGTTTGTAGCATCCAGTCACAGTGTTCCACGAACAATAACCCATCCAAATCCTAACCAGACATTAACTTCGCTCTCATCTATTATGCTTGAACTAAGGTTAAAGCTGGAATTTGCTGTTCCTTAACGTCACTGGAGTGCGCGATAGTCTAATGGTTAGCATGCTGGACTGTCAATTGAGTGGTCAGAGGTTCAAATCCCCACCAGGGCAGAAATTTGTTTCGAGATTTCTGTTTCTCGGTGTCCTTAACACACTCAGGTATAAAGAGTACACTGACCACACACTATTAGTGTGAATATCAGATGGTGAGGGATGTTGAGTCTAAGAAAATGAAGTCAGTGATGTGGTCTCGAGACCGCGGTCTTGGTCTCGAGACCGTCTCGAGACCGAAAAAATGCGGTCTTGGTCTTGGTCTCGGTCTCGAATGTGTCGGTCTTGGTCTCGGTCTTGGTCTTGAAAGGTGCGGTCTTGGTCTTGGTCTTGGTCTTAAAGGTGTGGTCTTGGTCTTGGGCGTCTGGTCTCGGTCATTCGCCTTTGGTGTTGATCTTGCGTCTTTGGTTTGGCCATTGGTAGGAATATATAGAGTGGATTATTTGTTAAATGTTGTCGATATTTTCGGTTATTCAGGGACTTCTGAGATAGCTTCGAATTCATGCGACGATCCGCCTATATTATATAGGACAAAGCGAGAGAGGACCGCGTTGTTCGTTTCTTATCAGAGGCGACAAGAGAACGTTGAGGCACAGATAACCATGACCTCTGGTGCTTTAGTGACTAGTTAAGCTTACACTGATGCAGTTTCTCGAGGCAAAATCAGTAGCCAGGTAAACGATGCAGATCAGGTATTTGGTGGGGAATTTTTCTCTACTGGCAAAGTTTTTTGTATTCCGCAACACCTGCACCTATTGACAGTGTCTTTAGCTATAAGACACTTATAGCTTATAGTGTGCCCTTCATGAGACCTCGAAGACTTGGGGATAAAAACCATTACTATAAATATAATAAGCATCTGATCTGAATAATGGGAATATGTAACACTACAACTGAAAATTGCGTTTATGGTCTTGAGGCTTAGATCTTGGTCCTGGATGATGCGGTCTTGGTCTCGGTCTCGGTCTTGGACCACGCGGTCTTGGTCTCGGCCTTGGTCTTGGACCACGTGGTCGTCTCGGTCTTGGTCTTGGACCCCGCGGTCTTGGTCTCGGTCTTGGTCTTGGACCCCGCGGTCTTGGTCTCGGTCTTGGTCTTGGAATTTTGGTCTCGTGCACAACACTGAATGAAGTTGCTAACAGTTCATACCTAAGGCTGCATCAGGGCCAGCTTAAGGGACTGGTCTTCTTCATGTAACTTAACTCATCTTTCACATTACAGAAGTCTGGTTTGGTAATTTTGCATCTGTTTTCTGCTTTTACAGACGAACGACGCTTTTGGCAGCCTTTTTCCGTGGATGTACTATGTTCCGCTCATCATTATAGGATCATTCTTTATGCTCAACCTTGTTCTTGGTGTCCTTAGTGGGTAAGATTCCTAACACTGTTGCTAATTCTGTTTTCTATGTCATGTCGTCAGTTTTCTAAATTGCTAACTTGTTTGGTTATCACTAATGATTTTATTAATCAGGTATTTACATCATACTTATAAATGAATTCACCTTAAATTCCGCGAAGCAATGTTCGCATTCTGCATCGGTTTATTGAATTCTTTAACTTTTTAGGTTGTTCTTAATGCCTTTGTTTGGTACTCTGAACATTGTGCATTAACAACTTGCTCAAGGTAGCAATAAAGTGACTGACTTACGAGTTACAATGTGATTGAAGTGGCAATTTAAATGTTTTAATCTGAAATTTGTTGCTACATTGGAGCAGGTGCAATTTGCAAACCGCAGATGCCAAGTATTTCTCAGATGTTTGCTGAAACTGTTTTCTATGTAATTTTGAGTAAGTAAGTAAGTATGTTCTTCATTATGCCGGTTGCATAGCCACACTTTGTTGTACATAGATCTTGACTAAAAGAGTACAAAATTCTTTTTATAAAAGTTTTTCACGTTAGATTATCTGCAAGAGGCAGGGAGCAGTCATGTGATCATGGTAGTAAGGTATATTTTTGGGACTTTTTGGGTGGTAGTACATAATCAGGTAAGTAAGGAAGTAGTGGGAAGCATTGTAGCACAGGAAACTCGGTAAATTCATGGCTGTATTACAAATTCCACACTGACAATGAAATCAGTATGATAAAGACGTACTTTTGGTTCAGGTTTGCTGTTGCTATGTTTGGCAATCTCTGGGTCAGTGACTGTGGTTTCCCTGCCTGCAGGCTCACAGTCCATGTAGGACCCATATTCCCATATGGGACCCATGTAAATGAAGCCCATATGGGTTCCACTAATGCCTATGGCAATGCAGGCAGGGTTATTTGTGGGCTTTCATTTTTATTGTTGGTCTGGGATGATAAAAAAAGCTAAGTAAGGGTTTCGCCATGTTTGAACGGTCAATTCTTTTCCTTATCGAGAGATGTGCATGCGTTTTCCAGCGAATTTGCTAAAGAACGTGAGCGAGTCGAAAGTCGACGTGCGTTCCTTAAGCTTCGCAAGCAGCAGCAGATGGAGCGGGAGCTTACTGGCTACTTAGAGTGGATATGCAAAGCTGGTAAGTTTCCCTTCCGTTCAGTACCAACAAGAGTAACATGTCCGTCTGTGTTCTGTTCTATTTCGCACTCGCACACCTTGCAGCGAATTTGCTAAAGAGAGGGAGCGAGTTGAGAATCGGCGAACTTTCCTCAAACTCAGGAAACAGCAGGTGGTCGACAGGCAGGCAGAGGCATACTTAGAATGGATATGCAAAGCAGGTAGGTGTCGATTCTAGGCGCTTTGCTAAACTGGGCTCGGCCGCCGTAGTAGATTCGTAGAATAGTTTTCTTTCATCGATTCTTTGTTCTGGTTCTTATGTTTAGTCTGTTGACCTGCATCCAGTACAGTTACCCAGGCTACGGTTGGGCAGACTATCTGTCTCCCGCCTTCGGTTGGTCGCGGCTTCTCTGGTAGCATAGTTTGTATGTCTGGTTTTGTTTTGTTGTGTCATATTGATCCACCACCGTCCATATTAGAATGGCTGCAATGTTTGCTTTAGAATGCTATTGCTATACTATGTCTCATGCTGTGCGACAGCCTTTGTCTGCTTGGCTTTGACCAAACTGTGATATGTCTGAATCAGGATTTGCTGGGTCGTTGTTGTTTACAAAACTCCTTCCATAACGTAGACATTACCTTTCCCTTCCCTAACAGACACTCATATGTAGCCATCACCTGTTTTGAAATGACGCTGATAGTTGAATATGGGCATTTTATGTTTTGTGTTTGTATTTAATGTTTGCAAGTGTTTGTCTTTCTGTATGCATGTGTGTGTTTATTTTATATATGTGTATGTATATGCATCTGTCTCAATGTACATGCTATGTGTGTATGTATTTCTGAGTTTATGTGGGTGTATATGTATTTTTGTTTGTACATGTTTCTGCATTTTGTATTTGTTTGGAGTTTTATGTACATTTATTATTTGTGGTGTGAGTTGGTGTGTGTGTGCAGTGTGCTTATCTCTGTGTATCGGTATTTGTATGTGTATCTGCAGCTGTGTATGTGTACACCTTCTTGTCTTTCTATGTCTGTGTATTTATATCTTTGTTTGAGTGAGTATGAATGTGTTTTTGAGTGAGTATGAATGTGTTTTTGAATGAGTATTAATGTGTTTTTGAGTGGGTATGAATGTGTTTTTGAATGAGTATTAATGTGTTTTTGAGTGGGTATGAATGTGTTTTTGAGTGAGTATGAATGTGTTTTTGAATGAGTATGAATGTGTTTAGATGTTTATGATGGTTTATTGGGTAGTTCTAATCCCTGCTAGAACAGAACTACTTGAGAATTTCTGTTCCACAAGCACCCTGTAGCCAACTCAGGTACAAAATGAGTACATCGACTAATACATTTAGAGAGAAGGGCTGCAAGATCAGGTGAGAGTGGACTGGCCATATGCCTTCAAATGCCGAGGATAAGCAAGGGAGATCACTAGGACTGTACCAATGACTGCCCTTCATGCTTAGTTTAAGGGACTGCTATTCTATGTAATTTGTGTTTACACTAGTAAGTACACTCCATACACGAGAGCTTAAAAAAGGCGGGTCACCCATTAAAACAGTCTCGGTGGCAAAGGATCTCACCCGATCAATTTATTGCAAAATGAGGATTGAGCCCATATGGTCACTACAGAAAAATTATACAATTACATTTGCATTTTATCTCTGTGTGTGTGTGTGTGCATGTGCGTGCTTGTGTGTGTTGTGCAAGTAAGTATGTGTTTGTGTATATAAATGTCAGTGTACGGTTTTGCCTGCATCTTTGTGCCCGGGCACTTTGGGCTTTGGGTTTGTATGCATGTATTCAAGTGTATGTTTGTGTGTTTTTCTGTGCGTGTCTGTTGGTGGGCATTATGTACTCGTGCGATAGGAAAAGCAATTTTGGATTGCTAACACGAGGCAAAGCATCAGTGGGGCTTAGGAGGTCATGTATGCTCAACTGCCCTATCTGATCGAATCTTTGTTTAATCGATTTTGCCTTGGCTGAGTGCCTCTGAATGAGCTGATTTCCCGGACTCTGCCTTTCATTGAGAACTGATGAAGGGCCGAGTTTTATGTTTCGTCGTAGCCCGTAAAAGCAACGACAAAATGCCTCAAAGTGTTTGCCAATTTTAACAGCAATACAAGCTAAATTATGGACAGTTCTTACAACTTCATTTTTGACAAAACCAACAGTTTTGGTTCTCTTTGAATTGTGAATACTTCAAAAGGATGCCCCTGTTAATCGGAAGTGGGAGGCTTCAACTGGATTTGGTTTGGTGCTAAATCTTGCAGTTAGGGAAGGTGAATTTTCATCAGGACTAAAACCAACTTTCTTAAGTTTGACTTGACTTTGAAAGCCTTCTTATAAACCATAGTTTCATTATAATGCAAATTCTGATACAACATGGTCAGAGGACATGGGTCCAGAATGAGATCCAGTTTTGGAAAATTACCTTGTTATGATACCATCTCATTATAACGTTGCACATAGTATGCCTAAGACAGCATCATATGAGGATTCTGCCTGTCTTAGTTTAATAAGAATTGTTTGCCATCTACCACACTTTTCAGATGAATTCATAAATTGGCATTAATGTAATATGCCCAATTATTCATAATTATGCTAGGAATAGAATGAGCAGTTATAAATTCATGCACTCTGAATAGACTTAATTTATAGCTTATTTTTGATAGATAACCTTAAGTTTGGATGAGAATGGTTATTGGTTAATAAGTTAAACTTTGTGCAGCAAACATTTTCAAACTGTCTAAACTGTCTTAGAACACTTTCGTGCAGGTTAGTTGGTCATGTTTGCAGTGCTTTTGTCAGGTACTTGAAAGGGGCTAAATGAAGTTTCTTGATGCTGATATACATCAACCCATCAGGTCTCTTGAAAAGCCCAAGTATAAAGAAATGTCTAAAATGATGAATACTGTTGAAAAGACTACCCCCAGTAAGTGTGAAGTAATGTATAAACTGAAAAGTGCTTTTGAAAAGCCTAAGTGTAAAGATATGTATGAAATGATAAGTTAAAGTAGTTGGTTCAGATATCGGGCAAGTCTTACTTTGCCTGGCTGAGGTGGCTGAGATGTTGGCTGGGAAGGTGTACAGCAAGTATTACTCCGAGCCTGACTTCTGCGTCTTGTCTTTGCACGAAACTGTGTTTTGAAGAGCTCTCAGATGTCTGAAGCTTGTTTTGTGTTTTGCTGTAAGGTTGGCCATTCGCATGTTTTTGCTTTGCTTATGGGACCAAAGCCACAGTATTGGCATGCAATGGTCCAATTTTTAAAACCTAGAGGTCGAGAGTGTAGAGGACTTAGGCAGAAGATAGCACTCTGGGGAAGTGGGGTGGTGAGAGCTTGCTTTCTTCTTATTGCTGCCAATCATTCTCTTCCAAACTGAAGGAATTTGAATATTAATTTAGTAGTTCCGTTAGTTAGATCTTTTGTATTGTTGTTAGTTTATTTTAGCAGTTTTAACCTAACTCCAATAAATGCTAACATAATGACCCATATTTTTCTCTTTGTTTATCATTAGCAGTTGATTATTCTTTGGTAGACGTTGCATCTTATGCTAATATTTTCCATCAAAATCCAGTTGACAATGTTTGCAGTGTGGAACTGTTGTCTAAGGGAATTCATTATATTTAATTGTTTTCCAAATTTTTATTAGTTGCTTATAAACTGTGATAGAATATTTGTTAGGCTTAACTTGGGAAGGAATTTTGAGATAAATATAAGGAAATAGGTTACCATACAATTTTTGCCTCTAAAGAATAACTGAATATGATATGTTCTTAGTGCTTTCTCAATTCCAGAATCATGTTAGTGTTTTTAAAAGTGTAATTTTAATTCCTGTGCAGATTTCCCTGTTCAGTTTGAGAGCAAGGTTCTCAGCAGGTCAAATTCAATGTGTCACAAAATTTCACACAACCTCCTCACCCATCCATTTTAACGCATCCTGCATCACGGCCATTACACTTGCTCACGTTTCTATAAATTCTATTTCGATTTAGTCTTTTCTAGTTTCTAGATGTCATAGTTTTACTTATGTCTGGTTTTTATGCATTTGCATTTTGGATGTCGGTAATGTTCATATTTTGTGGTTGTTGCTAAGACACAAGTGAGTCCCTCCCCCCCATTTTGTTCAGTCTGTGGTTATGATTTGACACTCTATCGACTGGTCACTTACTAAACTCATTTCATGTGTCAGTTAGTGCACCAGCTGATCTCCTGATCTGTCAGTCAGTTTTCAATGAAGATATGTTTAACACTGGATTTATTGTTTGGTAATTTCTATGGTGCCACAAGCCATAAAATGACCGGGCTCATTTAGAATCAGATAAAGCTATGAAGAAAGTAAGGGTGCAACCTGGTGCACAGTAGTATAGTGTTTAGCATGCTGGACTGTTGGAGTTCAAATCCACAATGTGGTAGAAAGCTATTTGAGACTTTGATTTGACTTGCATCTCCTGTCTAGCTCAGCAATAAGATAAGTATTCTGACCATGACATGCTGTCGGTGGGAAGGGAGACGAATAACCACCTTCCGTGACATGCTGAGGCTAAGAAAATGAAGTCTGTAGCACTTCATATCCATGTTCGCCTCCTGGGTTTGCTTTTTCTTCCAAGTGCATTAAGCTTCATCCACTGAGCTTATAAACTAAGCTGTGTCATTTACTTGCTCCATGTTCTTTAGTTGCTTTAACTATTCACAATGCTTACATGTAAAACACCCACAACATAAAAAGTGCTTCTCATTTTCAACGGATCCGGTGAAAAAACTATTAGTGCTAACCACAGTCTTGCCTAAAGCAGCGTTTTATTATACATACATGTACATCTATTGCTATAGTCTGCTTCTTGGAGTCGTCCTTTTTGTACAAATGTTAATTTAAGTGTATATCAGTGTCTCTGGGTGTGGCCTTCACCCAACTTTAAGGTTTGTTTGGACTAAGTCTGCATTTATTGTATTAAACTGTCTTTGGTTTCACACCAAACTTCTAAGCTGTTATTCCTTTGTGCTTATCATATTGTGTGAATTGCTGTAGAGTAACAAGTCTAGTTTAAACTGTGCTCAAGCATTGAGCAATTTTGTTTTTGCCACAAAAAGCATCAATCATTTCTGGGCTCTTGCTTACAAAATGTTTGCTGCTATCATCCGTGAAATCCAATCAGCATGGTCAGCCCAGACTATCTGCCCAGTTATTCGTGCCAAGTCCATTTGCTTACTTATATTTGCTTGCTGATGCCTTCTTGAACTCTTGGCGATTCCCTTAATGCTTTGATAAACATTTGTATATTCTCTTATGCAACCTCATTTATCTTAAATGTCTCTGTACCTTTGGCTTATGTAGGCATGCTGAGGTCATATTGAATTATACACCACTGCTGTTCATTTACTTAACTCATCTTGATTCAGCAAGGATCAGTCGTTGAGTCATTCATTGAACTATGCACTCGTGATTTCTGACTGATGAACTTCTGGTTCACCGACATAAGCAGCATTCCTAGCCTATTGAATTAAACGCTTTTGGGTCATTTATTGAACCATACAATTCTGGTTCAATTGCCTTGCACTTAATGACAGATGCACCAATCCAGGTGAATTGATGTTCTCAGTCTGTTTTAAACGAGTTTGGCTTTTCTACTTAGACATTCTGTGTTTCGTGTTCAATCATTTTGTCGTTCACCTTTACACTGCAATAAGAAACTTCTTGATTTTCAGAGGAAGTAATACTCAACGAAGAGCGTACAACTGATGAAGAAAAGATGAAAATCATTGAAGGTAAAGCAGAACAGTAGTTATTTTATATATACATGTATATTCCATGATGCTATTACTGTAGCTGCACTTTTTAGAGGTAAAAGTGCTATAAAAGGTGTTTAGATATTATTCATTCACTGATGCAGTACCTCAGTGGGTAACACACATGGACATTGGACAATGCCTCGTTCTGATGCAACACTTATCCTACAAATCATCTGGTGCTCTGCTCTTAGCTTCTACTTAGCAGTTTACGAGTTTTGAGATTATTATTATTGCAATTAAATGTGGAGTAATCTAACAAGCTATTTGATAATCTGTGTTAACAAGACTTTAAAATAATAGGGAAGCTGGCCAGGGTTGGATATTTGTCTCAAGGGGCTACTGGCTGATGTAGGTGTAGCAGGGCTTATTCTAACGTGCAGCCAGACACAAAGTGTGCAGTTGGGAAAGAAATTTGTGCAGTTAAAAATCAGATTTTGTGCAGTTATTTTTTGTAGACCTAATTGTATAAACCAACAGTCCCCAGACCCAGTGACAATTTGTGTGAAAGAAATGAGGCACGAATAGTTACTTAAATTAAATGAGAGGCTTCCGACAATTTTCTTCTGGAAAAAAAGAAAAAAGACGGGAAATCAAAAAGTCATGAAAAATTTTGGTGGAACTAAGAAACAAATTTTGCTGGAAACTCTTGTTACTACCCCCTCGAAAATTCTTGGGAAACTATCGTTACTACCCCCCTCGAGAAAATTGCCCGGTTGTCAACTTTTCAAATATGTGGGATTACCCCCCCCCCCGACAGCAAGCAAGGGGAGTAGATTAAACACTGCGCACACGAACCCCTAGTTACGCCACTGCCCAGACCTCCCAATTCAGCCCTCATGTGCAGTTAATAAAATTCCTTAGAATAAGCCCTGAGGTGTAGGTTAAGCTCCCTTGTGAGTTCTTAAAATGCACTTTACGAATAAACCAGACACACATACATACATACATACATCTATCCATACAACTTTCTTATTTCCTCGGGCTGTCACGCTGAGAGCGCCTCTGAATAGCTAGTACTGTAAGAGGCGCTTTACAAATTCTCAGATACGATGCAATACGATACAGGCTGTGGAAGACGCTGCTACTTGGCAGACTGATTTGGGTGCACTTCATGATTTTGCTGCTGTGCAATTGAAGATCAGTGTTTGATGAACTGTGGCCAGATTGCCTAATGCAGTATTCTCTTGCTGTCATCCTTCATGCAATTCATTTTGCTGAAGACGCTTTTAATCCGCGTTGGAATAAATATAGATGCCAGCATAACGTCTCAAAACAGCAGATGCTAAATAATGTGGCCTGAAGATTAATTCATCATGCCAGACAATACTAGTTTCCATGGTTTGTGGGAATAACTGTTTGACTGTGAACCGCTGAGACTGCAGAGGTTATAGATCCACAGGATACCTAGTTTGCTACTGTGCCCTTCATATTAAAACCAGAAAAAATTGGTGTCTAAAGAGATAGCATGGTGGACAAGTGGCTATTGTTTAAGATTTTTACCTCTGAGAAAACTCAGTCCAACCAGTTGAAATTGACATAGATTGCAGTGTTGAATACAATACAGTAATACAATACAACTGTATTTGATATTGTCCTCCATCCAAACCTTGAACCTTACTCTATGTGTTACAGGCCAAGCTCTCTATCCATTTGACGACTGTGCCCCCAGAACTGTGGAGGCCATCATCGTTGATCTGCTTTCCTTCTTAAATCCTTAAGACAATTGTGTCTGCTGTTATAGCGCATTGCTTCTACTAGTAGACATGTTGTGTGTTAGTAAATAGCAATATTAATTTTCTTATGTTTTATTTGTGATGCTTATCAGCCCGCCGACGTGTGGCAACTCACAAGATGAAGCAGATAAAGCAGAATATGAGCAAAGAAACCGACGAGCTGGACAACGAGGAAGAAAATGAAGAGCTCTTCGGCGATATCAGTAAGGACGATTTATCAATAGAGATTTCTGTCTTTGCTGCAGTCGCATATAAGAACGTTACAAGTGCCAGATCTCACTCACAAAAGTTTTTTTATTCTATGTGATTGCAAAGTGATTGTATGTTTGCAGAATGCAGTGCATTTCAACTGGGCTTAATGTTGATTAAGAAAGTCACAGAGCTTTCTTATTGGTGTATTTTAACAAAACTTTGGGCAAATTTTAATGAGGCTTAATGTTGATCAATAGATTGTAAGTTTTATTGCTTGTTTTGTGACTAATTATGGTTTAAATAGTTGGCGATTAAATTAATATTTTATATACCTTTTTCTAAAAGTGGAGCAATATCTGAGTCCATTGTGTGACTTCTCTATGCTCAACATGTTGGAGTACGAAAGCATATGATGGAAGTGACTATTTAGAACATACTTTGTTAAGATTTAGAAAAGTTGAGAGTTGTTGGGTTAGGATTTGGTATATTTTCACATGTCCCTATTCCCTAACATATGTAATTTAGTAATAATTATTTCATTTAGGCTTATTTACAATATTGAAATGAATTTGATTTCAATTTAGGAATAATATCTATATTTGGATTTAATTAGATTTATGATTTAATGCTTTGTTTTATCTTAATTATATTATTATCTGTGATTTCGTATTATAATCATTATAACTGAAGATTATCTTTATAGCTGAATAAAGTTAGCATTGATATTAATGATTGTTTAATTTGCATTTCCTTTTCGAGCAATAACTTACCTCAGAGTAGCTGAAAGTTGGAATAGAGGTGAGAAAATTTGTGATATTAACTTTTTTGAAACATGGAGTGCAACAGATTTTGTTTGTGGTTATAGGCGATAACCCGTTCAACCAAAGCCAGAAAAAGAAACCAGTCAGTCGATTTGCCAGCCTCTGGAGAACTGAGAAACGATTCAAGTAATTGTCATTGACTCATTTTTAGTCATATTGAATTTGTAATTGTCTTAGGTTTCGGTTGCAATCTAAAAGAAAACCTGCCAAGGCCCTAGTGGAACATAGGGAGCACTCAGTTCCTGTTTCTGTAGCCCTCCAAGGTCCTCAAGGTTCTGGACATGGCCCAGTGCATTGAAGCACTTGGCATTTACTTCCCAGGGTATACCAGTTCCAAATTCTATTGCTCGGTTACAAAGGCAAGTGTTTGCAAGCAACTTGTCCAGGGTCACTACACATAGTCTGAGTAGTAGATTGAAGGCTTATAACAAGCCTTCAATCCTGTACCTTCCCTGTAATAACCTAACAATCGAGCAACTCTGCCACTTTGCTGATGTTACCCATTTTCGGCAGTCCTTCATAAACCGGGTCATGTCCTTCAGAGGCTGCTTCCACCCATTAAGCGAGGGTTTATTGCTTAAGGCTTAGATCTCATGACTTCTTTACTGCAAGCTGACAACAGAATGAGAAAAACTTTCAGAGTCAGAATGCCGTAAACATACTGTCTAACTGCACCATTGTTTGTTTATCGACTAGATTGTTAATCATGTTTGTCTATTTGTCCTAGGTGTTTGTCCACCGGAGTGCTGTTTGACAGCTGGTTTAATAAAGAATATACTTACCTACTTCCTTACCATTGGAACCTGTGTAGTGCATAGGTGCATAATTGTACATGTATGTACATACATACAGTGTACTACCTAGTACAATGTACAGAGTAAATAACTGCTGATTATCATAGATGTTGTTACTCTTTTGACGTTGCTATGTGCTGTTGATATACCAGTAGTTTTAGGTATTGGAATCTTTCCAGTTGAATGTTTTTTTTTCTGACTTTGTATGTAAAGCGCTGAGCGTTTGCTTTAGTTTAATAAAGAACATTCTTACTTTTTAAATATGATGATGCTTATGTGTTATTCTGCTGATAGATTTAAGATTCGTCACATCGTCAAAAGCCAGGTCTTCTATTGGCTGATCATCATTCTCGTCTTCCTCAACACGGTTTTTGTGGCCGTTGAACATTACGGCCAGGATCGGTATCTAACGGAATTCCTCTGTGAGCATTTTCTGTCGACTTTCCAGTTACAGTATTATGTATAATGTGCTATTGGTGATACTGCACTATGTATGGTTGGTAGCCATTTGGTTGAATGCCCGCCTTGTCCAGCGTAGTGTGCAGGTTCAAGCCGGTATCACAAAATAGAGTATCCGGCCTAAGACTATCCGGAGGGATGAATGAATTTATCCCCTGCTGATGGAATAAACCGGTTTCAGATATCAAAAGCCAAACCTATTGGCTGATCATCCCATCGTCTTCCTCAACACGATTTTTGTGGAAAATCGAGTCAAAATGGCCAGGATCGGTAAGTAAATTAATTCCTCAGCATTTTCTGTACAAACTAAAGATACAGTGTCTTGTAATATTTTTAATGTCCACTGATAAATCCAAATAGTACGATGTAAATACACTCAGAAACCGCCAAAAATGCTAACTAAACCGAATACTTCATTTCTCTAAGGAGGATACTAATGTATGGGGGATACTCTATTTCATGACACCAGCCACAAGATGATTACTAAATGCAGAGTAACTGAATGGTCAGCTGTGCAGCAGAAGTGGAGAGATGTAAATCTCTATGTTAATATGTATTGTATGTTGAATAGTTTATGCGTTTTATTAATCGGTCATTTGAAGAAGCAAGGGATTTTAATTGATATTCGAACCTTGTAATTCACAGGGTATAACAAGCTTAGCAATATGGTTGATCGGATAGTATGTCCCCCACTATGGAGTCATTTGCTAAAGACGACATAATTTTGGATCCATGTCATCAACTGTGTAATGTCAGAATTCGTGTTATGATGAAACCCATTATAGGTGTACATATTGCCCCAGATGACTGACGAGTGCAAGACTTGCCTTTTATTTCCCAGTTGGTGCAGTGTCCAAATTTCTGCACACGGCGACAGTGGCAGTCGTGTGCAAACAGCTTGTCAAAGTGAATGTCTGTTCTCACAGCAGGATCATAGCCATATATAATGTTATACTACAGACCAAGCATGCTACCAAAGCGACGTGTTTTGTGTCACTTATCGTCACCAGCGTCATCAGCATCAATATGGTCATCATAATTAGCAGCTTCATCGTTGTCATGGTTATCATGGCCATTGTCAGCATAATTTCGTCATCGTTATTATTATTATTATTATTTATTATTATTATTTATTTTTTTTTTACCCGAGGTATCAGTCCCTCAGGGGTTAGATTATTATTATTATGGAAAGCCGAGTTGATTATTATTATTAGTATTATTATTATTATTATTATTATTACTATTATTACATATTATATTATTATTAATTTATTTATTTATTAATGAAATTTGTAACACGCACACGGTCACACCGAAATGTGAATCTGAGGCGCGGATAGTTGTTCTTGTCATTATCGTTGTCATGGTCCTCTCCATCATTGCCATCATCTTCAGCAGCTGCAATGGCGTAGTCATTGTCATCATTATCATTGTAATAATCATGGTCATTATCATCACCAGCATCATCTTGATTGTCCTCAGCTGCCACAGCGTAGTATTGTCATTGTCGTCATCATCATTTTTAAGGATGGTATTGACCTGTTTGCAGTGTTGTGCGTTACTCGTTACTAGTAACGCGTTACTGTAACTAATTACTATTTTTTGGTAACTAATACAGTAACTAGTTACTTTTTCAAAAAGTAATTAGTTACAGTAACTGATTACTTTTACGAGGTAACGGTAACTAAATAAAAATAGTTATTATTGAAAATTAAGTTTGCGACCTGCTCGCGTAGGCGAATATTATAGGCTAATTGCGATTCATTCATTCATTATTTATATAGCGCCCCTTCGAGAAACTACTCAGGATCCCGGCCCAGCCACGACTAAAGAAAAAAGACTTGAGGGACTTTAGAACCCTGTCGGTTGGCTTACAAGTGAGCTTAAGTGGGAGGTCATTCCAGATGGAAGGGCCCACAACAGAAAAAACGGCGCTGCCTAATAGCACAACGTGGAACAAGGAACTCGCCGCTGCAACGTCGGACACTGGGCGGCAAAGATCGCGCAAGTAAGATGGAGCGCAGCCAAGAACACAACGAAACCACAGCAGCAGTGCGGTATGAGATCCGCTGAGACACAGGCAGCCAATGCAACAATGTTAGCCATCGTGTAATATTTTGCGATCCTTTATTTGGTGAACATAGAACATATGCGCTACCTGAAGCTTTAGTCATTTTGCATGCAGAAACTAATACCTAGCAGATGAAAAATCCGTGGACCTTTAGACACATTTCAATTTGCTAAAGAAGTTATCTGAAGTTTAATACCGGAATAGCATCTAGTGCACCGGTTGAATGATTGCTTAGTTTAGGTGGCCAAATCCTGAAACCAAGACGAAATACTGTAGACTTAACGACGAAGATCTTGAGATGCTTCTTCTGTTGTGAGCCAATAAAGACCTGCAGTTATCAAATGTATTAGTTAGGCTAACTAGAGTTTTAAGATTTCGTATTAGACCCTATTAATTTCTTGTCAATATTATTAACTTTAAATTGACTTAGCAAGAAATAACTTCTGGTAGGCTACTTCTTCTGCTGTAAGCCAATAGAAACCTAGAAGCCTACATATTTAATCTGGAATTTCATTAGAGCATTGGTATTCATATTATTAATCTATTACTCTGCTGAATACACGCTAATAGACTGATCGATGCAGCGATGTTGGACTTTAAAAAATGTGTGCGGTAACTAAAAGTAACTAAAGTTACTTTGAACAAGTAACTGTAATCAGTAACTAGTTACTATTTTAAAAAAGTAATTAGTTACAGTAACTAGTTACTTTTTGCAGTCCAGTAACTAGTTACTGTAACTGATTACTTTTAAAAAGTAACTAGCCAACACTGCCTGTTTGTTATGCTTTGTCTGTATTTGCAGCCTATGCAGAGTTCGTCTTCTTGGGTTTGTTCATGTTTGAGATGTTCTTCAAAATGTACGGTCTCGGCATTCATCTCTACTTTCAGTCTTCTTTCAACATCTTCGACTGCGTGGTAAGTAATCTCATCATCCATCGGTCATTTGGTCAATCACTCAGTCAATCCCAGTGCTATTTCATGCAGTCAGTGCTCAAGGATTCATTCAGACTCAGTGACTCTTTAGTTCAATCAATCAATGAGTCCCAATCAATGAGTCCCAATCAATGATTAACAATCAATGATTGGGCCCGTGGCGCATTGGATAACATCTGGCACAGAGACCGAGAGGTACCGAGTTCGAGCCCCCGTTGGGCGGATATGCTTTGTAGGCTGCTATTAGCGCCGTTGTATTGCAGGCTGTCTGTTCTGTTAGTAGTTAAGATTTCAATTGCATAACATGTAAATGTACAGCGCAGTGCGTTTGTCAGGCGCTTATTAAAGAAAAGATATTATTATTATTATTATTCACAATCAATGAATCCAATTGCTTCGTTTTACCTGTTAGTCTGTGGATCAGATATTCATGCTTGCATGTGTCTGAACACTTGAGCGCAGTGTTTCTTTGTCGTTGGTCATATAATTAATATACTTTATGCATCTTTTTATAAAAGTGGTGCTATATAAATCCTTCAGTGCATTTACATGATAATATTCTGTGCTTAGGGTTCTGAGATATGAATGCTTATGTTGAAGTTGATCTTTGCCTTGAAGTGGTTCAAAATAATTTAGTGTTTACGATTAGAAGACGCTTAGTTCAGACAAATCTCCTAAGTTAAAATTGACTCAAATTCAGTTTAAAGTACTCATATTTGATAATTTTAGGTGATAGCTGGCAGTTTGTTTGAGGTCATCTGGGCGACCTTTTACACTGACAGCTCCTTTGGCATAAGTATTCTTCGAGCGATGAGACTCCTTCGTATCTTCAAGGTCACAAGGTCAGTCGTTTATGCATGTTAATTATTATTCCATGGAATCATTAGGTTAGGTCACTAATTAAAACAAACCCCTTCATTTAGATAAATTAGCTAATTTAGTCAGTTCCTTGCAAATTCACATCATTCAGACAATTTTAATTTACTGCTAAAAATTTCATATTATTGCTATAAGTTTTAAGATAAGCGTAGAATTTGATTGATTTGCTATTGTCATTTCTGAGTGAGCTAACAAGACAATAATGATTGAATTGCTTCATGTTTCCAGTGGTGGGTTGTAGGACAATGTTGCTGGTATAACTACATAACATGGTGATTTATGCTATATCTAGATACTGTGTGCAGCACTGCAGCTATGTAATATTGTTATGTGGTGATTTCCTTTCTCTCTGGATACTGGATAGAACTGTGTAACAGTGTTATATGGTAATTTTTGTTATCTGTAGATACTGGGCATCGTTACGTAATCTCGTGATATCTCTGCTCAGCAGTATGCGCTCCATTGTTTCGCTTCTATTTTTGCTCTTCTTGTTCATACTCATCTTCGCTCTACTCGGCATGCAGCTCTTTGGTGGAGAGTAAGTATAGCATGTTGCTGTTTAGCATTCTGCTTTGGCACATTAGATTTTTCTAAGGCAGTTTCTAAGCCTTTTTCAGTATGTCATCTGTTTATTTGTTTCTTATATTCACTCACTTATTCACAATTAACTCCTAGTTATAATTTATCATTTTCCAATATTGCATTGCATTTTCCTCAGATTTAAGTCCCAAATCTGTCTTCTTACAAGAATTCATCACCCTTTTTTCTCCATCTCTGCTTCTCATGAATTATAAAACATTGTTTCAAATTTTTTTGAGCAGATGCATTGTAGTTACATCAGAATCACGTTTAGTGACTTATTCTTATATCTGTGGTGTGTTCTAAAGGTGGAATTTTGAAACTGGTCGACCAACGAGTCATTTTGATACGTTTGCTGTGGCACTGTTGACCGTTTTTCAAGTAAGATCTCCGAATTTGTCAGTCTACTTTCTCCTTTGCTGAAGTTTGTAATGTAATGTAATTCTTTAAAATTTCTCATTTGTCATATACACGAATCTAGCTTTATCCACTGTTCTTCCTCGTTGTCTTTTTCCATCTGTAACTAGCTTCAAAATTTTAAATACTGCAGTGGACAACAGTCAGTTTCATTTTCCAGTTTTCTCTCAGTACCATTCCTTTTACTTTCTTTAAATTTGTAAAATATTAGATATTCTGAGGCATCAATTCGAAGATTATTCTCCATTTGCTGGTGTTTTGCATGCTCTAAAGGCATTCAAGAAATCAGAGTTTGAGTCCCTGAAAAAACAGAAGGGGGATTAACTGAATAATTATCTTCAGGAGCTCCCTGGATGCTGTAAGCGCAGTCACAGACAAGGTGTATATACATGTATTCATTATTGAGCCTGAATGACAAACCACAATCAGTGAATAAAAGTCATTAGAGAGTCTGTGCTGTTTAGTAGACACTAGACATAACAAATAGTAGGCCTATGTATTGTATGTATGTATCTATGTATGTGTGCATGTATGGATGTTTACATGTATGTGTGTACGAATTAATTAATTAATTAATATGTAGGTATATAAGTATGTTTGTGTTTATGGAAGTTCAAGATATTTGAAGGTACAGTGAAAATGCATTATGGGTGCTTGATTGACAGCTGGCACATGCTCGATGTCCCTTCTTGGTGATATTTTATAAATATAAGAAAAATCTGTAAAAATAAATCTGTTATCTTTGTGTCTGGTTAGATTTTGACTGGTGAAGATTGGAATGAGGTGATGTTCAACGCAATTCAGTCGCAGGGTGGTGTCGATAATTACGGAATGCTCTACTCTATCTACTTCATTGTTCTTGTTCTCTTTGGCAACTGTATCCTTTCACTTTCTGGTTTGCAGCACATTGTAATTGTAGAGGTATTGTAAACCCAGAATCACATAGCGCCTCCTTAACTGGTGGTTTAGCGATACTATATGAGCAATTACTATTGACTTGTCCTCAAATGGGCCATTACAAGATCCAATGTGAATGAATATAATACATAATACAATATCCCAACGTATCACTTACACCTCTGCCTTTGTTCGGCGTTGACTTCTCGGTATGTCACATACATATTTAAAGGGTTCTCTGTTATACTGCTCCGGCCTGCAGTGGCCGCCGATCTCTGTTCTGCGATTTACTTGTCCCCTTTGCAAGCACTTCTTTTCAGCAGCGGTTGTTGGGCTGGGAACACCTCTGAGTGGGTATCTTGAAGATTCCTCGCTATATCAATTCTTTTCAGTCACGGTTGGGCCGGGAGTGCCTTGAGTACTTGAATTGCTATATCAAGTTTATATTGATTGACTTAGTGATTGATAATTTATAGACGTATGCATATGAGTGGATTGATGTAGAGTACGTGTTTTAAACTGAATTTCCATGTGGATTGTGATAGTTGGCTTTCTTAGCGGTTTCTCTCAGATACACTGCTGAATGTATTCTTGGCCATCGCTGTCGACAATCTGGCCAATGCTCAAGAACTTACTGCTGCTGAACAGGAACAAGAACAGAAGGATGAACAGGTAACGTATGATGTAACGTGATTCATTGTCTGCTTTCTCATTGTGATAGCTGCTACATTGCTACTTTTTTAGCACTTTTCCACCATTTATTGCACTTTGGTGAAGTGATTTGACTGTGCTACCTACCCCGTACATTAGAACCTGTAGATTCTTTTTATTAGTTGGTAGTTGACCATTCAGTAACTTTTTAGTGTTTTCTTATTTTTTAACATATTGTATTTAGCCTGTGTTTGTAGCACTAGTTATTTGTTTGATCACATGCAGATCCTGTGGTAGTATCCAGCTGTTATGGTAGCATGCTGCTTCTGTGATAGTATCCAACTGTTATGATAACATGCATCTGCTATGAGAGTATCCAAGTGTTATGGTAGCATGCAGGTGCTGTGGTTGCTGGTGATGATTTTTAGCAACTGTGCCCTTTCTAAGGAGTTACGTAATGGTCTCTGATGATTGAGTAATCATTGAGTCTCCAGTTCGAGTTTTCTATGAAGTCTTGATAAATGTCAGCTTGAAACTCTGAGTTGTGTCTTATTATCTTACAGTAGAACGGTTCTGCTATGTTCATTTGTGGTGATATCCTTGATGGGATTGTTGTTAACTTGATGTTACTGTGATTATATATGTTCACAAAATGTCATTGTGAATTATGTTAACGCATTGTCACTGGCTGTTTTTTATTTGTACCTTGTGCTATTGTGATGATTGCATTGTAGTTCTTATTGTTCTTCTAACGTCTGTGTAATTATTGTTCTTACTGTCTGACGGACTGATCTTGTGGATATTGACGTGATTGTGGGTTGATTTTTGTGTGCCAACAGTTGACACCTTATGAAAAGACACTTGCATGATAGAAGTTTATAAATTGCAATTACACTGAATTACATAAATTGTATATGTCACATTGAGTAAGCATACATTTGCTGTGTATTGTGATTCCTGTGGTGCTGTGTTTCCCTCGTGGTGTACCGTATGCATTAGTGTGGCCCAAACTTGCACGGCAAAATTTTTTGTTGAAACTTGCTGCTCCACAAGGCTGCCCTTGTTCCACTTGACAAGAAGACTACGTGGTGAAAAAATTGAAGAGATCTGAGCATGTTTAGAGGTCGCGCCATTTTGACACTTTTTTAGAAATCGCAAAAACCGCACGTCGCGTTTTAATAGCTACATTATAAATTAGGATTAACACCATGAACTCCAAGCACCTTCTTTCTAAATCATAATCTAGATGTCAACTGTATTTCAGTAAATTGAAGAACAATAAGCTTACTTACAAATAAAAAAGCTTGTTTTCAAGTTCTAGTTGTCTTTAGAAAATGGTTGCTGAATTAGAGGTAGGCCTAATCTACATGTATAGATCTTGCATGCTAACTTATAGACTAAAGTTTTCATAACAATTCGTTTAAATTACAATTGGATTGTTCACTATTGCTCCTCATACCGCTAAATTTGCATGATTAAAGTATTTTTTTATTTGTGAAGCACTCCTTAACTGTGAAATACAACGCATGCCTTTTCACTTTTTATAATAAACGCTTATATGTAGCAAAAACAGCAGCTATCATGGCATCAACCAGGAGTTCTCCACAATTTTGGCTGTTAGGGATGCCTAACAAGGACATTCTTGGGTCTGGACTACCAACAAATGGGGCTATGTTTCATCACCAAAATGAGTGATTCGGGCGTTAGCTAGCTGCGGAAGTCGTGTGACGGTTACAAGCTGCTGAAGAAGAATAGGCCTAGACTTAAATTCAAGATTTCTGCCGACTCAAAGAGGGACAGTTTAGGGTCGATTTAAATTAACTAATTGACATCTCACGGAAAGACGCAATGACTTTGATGACAAGTCAAGAGGACAAGCTCTTTCTAAAAATGAGAAAACAGATCCTTCAAGTTTGTTGCCAAAATCTTGACGAACAGATAGACTCACAAGAATTTCAGCGGCGCGCAAGCGGCAGTTCGAAAGTAAGAGTAAGTAGCCGACCAATTGCAACTAAGTAATGTTGTTACAATTTAATGATTTGAAGCTTCTTGCATAGTTTCTTGAATACTCAGACCGTGTCATCAAAGAAAAAGCAGTGGAGGCATTCAGTCGTCTTCTCTGGTATTTCACCGTGCACCCTGTGCCACTTGCTTTGTTTGATGAGAAAACAGTGAAACATCAAGGCCACTATGGTGAAAACCTTACTTACCCACCTACCTAATCAGCTATCCACGAAACGGCTGGACAGGAGATCCTTTGACCACCACACTACACTGGAGGCGTATGTCACAAGGAGTTCTTTAAAACTGCTTGGTCGTCTTACTATCCATGGTCAAGAACAAGCCAAAACTTTCCTATCGAAGCTTTCTGCTCTCTGACCATTGAACCCTACATTCCAGTCGATGAAGCCTAATGTCAAACTTTTGATGTAGTCAATGACTGTGCAGAACGTGGAGTGGCTCTGATCTTGTCTCACAATGATGTACTAACTAAGGATGAGTCACAGAAACAATACTTGCTGCAACTTGACTCCAGTCATCGCACAATGATTTCTTTTCCGACAAGAGCAAAATGAAATAATCGCGGTTTTCGCGTTTTCCGGCACTTCAATGACGGTTATTTATGCAGACTGGAAAACTACTTTCATAATAAAAAATTATATTGCATTACAAATTATTTGCATTTAATGCACTCTGACTAAGCAGTAACACTGCGGTATATATATTTTAGGCTGTTCAAGGCTGTTCAACGTTCAAAATAATGACTGCCTTGAAATTCAAAATGATACATGTCTTTTGACGTTTCATACTATATAGTGTAAAAGTGTGCAAAAGGCGCGACCTCTAAATATAGTTCAATCTGTCCAAAATTTTGCATACAGGGTTATATTTTCATGTGTAACAAGGGCAGCCTTGTGGAGCCAAACATTTCCACCTTTTTTTGTTTTGGGCCACCCTAGTATGCATCTTGCTATCTATATAGTACCTTTGTATGACCTCACAAAGGCACAGTAACACTGTGCAGTCGTCATTCTGCTTGTTCTTTCGAGTGACCTGCTGTTGCAATTTACATTTGCAGAAGAAAGAAGAATACAAGTCTGAATTATTTTCCCACTTTGGCTCCGAGTCCAATCAGGTCTAAGGCATTCAGAGAATGAGTGCCATCTATCTGTGCCTCTTCTCTTCCGACTTTCTCTCTTTCTCTTTCATCCGAGCTATGTCACTTCTAGGGTTACTACATTTCTACATGTATAACTACATTTTCGACGTGGCTCAGTTGTATCTTTAGCAGTTTACATTTTCGACTTGGCTGTCCTTTCTCAGAGCTTTCTCATCCATTTGTTAAATGTTTGCATGTAGGTTAAATTTTATGGAACAAGGGAATACTCTTCAGTTTTTGGTGGAGCTTTACTTTTATGTAGATTTCCTGTTTCATTTAAATTAATATCTGTTTGTCTGTCAATTGTCTTCTCATCCTGCATGATTGTTAATTGCAATTAAGATTTCACTGCTTTCATAATTGTTTTGTTTGACAATTTCATTTTCTCAGCTGTATCTTTAGCCTAATCAGACTTACCTTCTTATGATTCTGGACTTTCAGCTGTACTATAATATTACTAGATTTATGCTTAGAAGTAAGAACAAATTAAAAATGTTTCTATTGCTTGATTATTGTGCCAGTAATTACAACAGGTTTCATGGTATTGTTGATTTTTATACGTTTTACAGGCTTATCAAACCTAAATGTGGACTCGTTTACATGCTCCCAGTCGTGTTATGGCCCCCCATCTTTACATGCTGCCTATTGCAAAATCTGAACTGTTTAAGTGTAAAGTTCTGTAGTTTTGTTAATCGATGTATCTTTAGTTAGGTTTAATTTTGCTTATGTCACTTTATAAGATTCTGCTCTAGTGCTCATGTTATAGTTATTTCAAAATTGTATGTAATCATACTAATCATTGTATACAATGTAATGCATTGTGCTTGTCAGATGCAAATAAAGGCTTCTTACTTACATACTTAAAGCTGTTAACTTAAGCCACACTGGTAAAGATGACATACAGGGACTGCAACACTGAATATTGACTTTTGCAGCATTGTCCCTTTCTAAAATGCTTTTTCATGATCCATGTCACCAACAACTTTGCGTTAACAAGTTCATGCTGCACCACCCCTTCTTTGGTTTCAATGTACCTTAATTGTAAAATTGCTATAGAAACTCATACTTGAACTTTCATCTGCTCTGTAGTTCCCATTATGAACTGCGTGCTAAGGTAATGTCATTTTGCAGAAACTGCACATAGTCCATTCCACAGGTAATGTAATGTAATGTATGTAATGTAATTAGTATTTTATAAGGTAAGGGAATAGTAACTGCTTATTCTTCCAATCTTCTTCACTTCTCTTCCACCTTTGATATGTCTGGTTATGGTATATTTCTTCCAAAATGAACACTAGTTTGGTCTGTCTGGTCCCATTCAAAGTCGGTTTGCATCTTACTTACCGGTACTCCCTCACGCTCAGTCGGCTATAATCAAAGTTACCTCGGCACCACTGTCTTGAACTGCAGTGTGCCTTCATTTGTTTACAATGTTTAAACAAAATTATTTGAAAAATACGCTGCTTTGGCTTCTTATTGAAGAAAAATCAGATTCAAGATCCTGCTTCTGGGTTGAGCCTCGTCGGTCGGCTCTGACCAAGAGCATTGCCGAACGTGCAACCATGCTGCATGTAGTACATGTACTACCATTTGACGCTGATTATAGGTTCTTTTCATTGACAATTTGACATCTAATTCCACTCTCCAACTGAAGACGTAGCAGGAAATCTTTGACATGAAATTGTCACAGGTTTTGTTGATTGTCTGCAGAGAAGACAAGAGGAACTGGAGAAGGAAGGACCATTTTGTGCCATTCCAGGTGGAATTGAACCACCACACGTCAACATCTGTCCTGCACCATCGCAAAACAATCAGGATCCGAAGATGGGAAATTTCAGCGTGTAAGTTCCGCATTCCGCTGTTAGAATCTTCTCGTTACCTCTGGCTGTTCCATAACTGAGCTGTTCATCCAGTGCTGAACATTATTTGCATACAAATTGACCTGTTGTTCTATAATTATGAGCTTCAGCATGAATTATGCTAATGAGAGTAGCACGTTTGAAAGGTACTTTAAGACAGGTGCTATTTCAGTGGCTTGATACATACATACATGCATGCATACACACTGTTTTACCACACATCACTGTGTCCCAACCTGGGCGCCGTGGCACCGTGAATTTCCTCTGTGGGTGCCGTGGCTGGGTGGCAGATTGGTAAAAAGTGTAAAACTACTCATTTTCACTAGTAGCATAGACCTAGAATTATTTTGTTTAAACTTAAACGTAGTGTAGAAACAGTTTCAGCAGTGTTGTTGAATACAAGGAACGTTGTTCATCATTAAAAATAAAGTACTAAGTAGAAAAAAAATAAAGTTAAGACCAGGTGCCATTGGCTGAATGACGTTTAGTAACATGCCGTGCTCTAAATAATGCATGCATTTAGTACAAAATTATACACACATACTTACGTAATATATGTACATGCATTGTAATTGTAATTGTAATTGAACATAAATTTGTATAGCGCCACTCAGAGATTCAGAGGCGCTCCCGACCCAGGGCTCTAACAAATAAGATAGTCTGCAGGCGTTTCCGAAACAGAGGAAGAGAAAGGCTGAGGAGCTCTAGACACAATTCATGCGGAAGATGGTTCCTACTGGAGGGGGTGACATAAATAATAAATAATAATAATAATAATATCTTTTCTTTAATAAGCGCCTGACAAACACACTGCGCTGTACATTTACATGTTATGCAATTGAAATCTTAACTACTAACAGAACAGACAGCTTGCAATACAAAGCAAAGCTTCTGCATTGTGCAAACATGCATACATATGTACCTACACAGTTTTCTGGAATTCAACTTTACAGGTGTTAATGCATGCTGCAGCTTCAATTTTGGACTTAAAGGAGTTTATTCATTCAGTTATATCTTATCAGTGCTACTGTCACAGGCATCAGATCATGATGCTAAATGGCTGTGCATTAAATGACCTGCTCAGGGTGCATATACAATGTATATATGATCTCAAGGGAAACTTAAACCCATACTGTCTGCATCACTGGGCATATACTCAACCAGTGTCAATGTGTTGTGCATGAGGTCTGTGTTAAGTAATGGTGGTGCTATATAAATCGTTTGTGAACCATTATTACAATGTAATTTACTGTACTATAACCTTACATTTTGACAGAACCTTTGAGAGCTTAGAGAAAAGCTGCATGCATGGCAGCTGTCTGACATATTGGAAGACATGCTATGCTGTTTGAGATAGGTTGAAAGTTGAGTTCAATTTGGGAGAAATTCCTCATTTAACTAAACATTTAACAGTCAATGTCTCTGGTGTGAGCAGAGCAGACTTGTATACGAGACATAAAACTCGAGACCGAGACCGAGACAGTGGGGTCCGAGACCGAGACCGAGACAGTGGGGTCCGAGACCGAGACGAGACACCAGGTCCGAGACAGTTCGAGACAGTTCAAAACGAGTGAATGCACATTGGACCCAAGTCCCGAAACAATTTCTCTCAACTTTTGAAGTCTAATACAAGGATCAAGTCACTGAAATCAGCCGATCACCTGAATTGTATAAACTATAAAAGAAATTAAATATTTCAGCCATTCTGAAATCTTCTAAATGATTCTAAAATTTAAACCAACAAAATTCCATATAGGCCCTTGGCCTATTAGCGATTTAGCGACATAGGCCTAAGTCACATCACTCACCTTGAGAAACTAGATGTTGTTCGAAGCGTTTCGCTTATGTTGCCTTTACACAAACGACGAACAGCATGCCATTTATTTTGTTTTTCATTGATTTCAAACTGCGTGAATGCAAATTTCACGATTTCAGGTTCTTTTATGAGACATTTAAAGATATTTGGAAATTTTGGACTGAAAGTGCAAACTTAAGACTGCTTTTTTCAATACTCTTAAATCTGTCTGTTTGGCACTTCCGATTAACTAGTTATCCGTTTGGGACAAGACAATTTTATAGCGCAATACTGTACGAAGTTCCAACAAAATGCAGTTTGTACGAGAACTTTGGAGACCGCTTCTACAATAGACCAAGACTTTCGCTTCGAGACAGTTTCCAAAAAGACAAGACTTTCGAGACAGTTTCCAAAAAGTCGAGAAATGATTCGAGACCGAGACCGAGACAGTGGGGTCCGAGACCGAGACCGAGACCGAGACATCAAAACCTGTCTCGAGACGTCTCGAGACCGAGACAGTGTCTCGAGACAATACAACTCTGGAGCAGAGTGCCAGCTTCCTGCCCTCATGAGTTTTACATTTAAACCAAGAGGTTTTCTCTAGCCATTGGTGCAAAATTTGTAGTCATACATTTTGTTGGTGCAATTGAATAATTTTTAATGTGAATTTCAGTAAAATATCTAAATCTATAATGCATATCTATATATTAAATCTATCTTAAATCTTTAATATATATGTATTGACTGATCCTTAATGTCTTCCTGTTTTCAACCATATCTGACTACACTCCCTGATGCAAGCATTTCTCATTCTTATAAAACGTTTTCACTTCCTCACTTCCTCTGTTTTTTCCTCTTTTTACTTCTTCTTTGTTCTTCCTGCTTTCTCCGCACTGCTCTCTGCTTTTCCTGCTTATCTTTTTGTCTTTGACACATTTTTCCTTTGCTCTGCTGTTCATGCAGCTGCTTTATGTCTGTTCTTTTTGCAAGGACTTTCCTTCTACTCGGTTTCCATGCCGAGTTCGTCTTCCCCTTGTGCATTGTATTCTTTTACATTTCCAGCTCTTTCAATCCTCACCCTCTGCTAGCCTTTAGGTCCTCTTCTTTATCATCTTTCTTCTCCTTGTCCTTTTTAATCCTCCACCTCCTTTTTGTTCTCCTTTTGCTCCACTCTTTTGCCATCTGCTCGTTATGTTTTCGTTGTATCTACGTGACACCACAAATTATTTAAAGGTGCTGTTTGTCATCTTTGCATTTATTCCTTTTCTCTCCACTTTATCTTGCCTTCCTCATCATCTTCTTCACTCTCTCTTCTGCCTCTGTTTCCGTTTCTGTCCTCCTCTTGTCTTCATGTCCCTCTTCCTCCTCTTCTATCTTCCCTTTTGGTCCTTCTCTTGTTTTTCTGTGTCCTGTTTTCTTCTGCTGTTGCCTCTGTCTTCATCTGTCTCTGTCTTTGCCATACATGGTTCAAATCTCACTTTTCATTGACAGCATCTCTTTTAGCAATGTCACTGGAAAGAACAACCTAGAAGTCGAAGAGGCCAACACCAAGGACAACAGAGCCAACGACAATGACGGTCAGTCAACCGTGCAACCTTCACTTTTAAATACAACTCAATTGTTCAGTGAAACTACTCTTGTGATGTATGGAGTCCTTGTAACGCTCTTAAATTATAATCCTTACAAAGGTGCTGAAACATAACTGTCTGACAGCTCTAAAAAGACACGTCTTCAAGATGAGCAGCTTAAATGTTTCTCATGCTGTTTTGGCAATAGAGTTCTAACTTTGAGAGGTGGACTACAGATTATCAATAATTTCCACCTGACCTTGGTGTTAGTTAAACTATGTATTTCATTTGATTTAACTTTCCTAATCATCCTTCTGAAAACTTGAGAGCTCTGCTCTAATTATCAGCAAGAAGAAGAAGAAGTGCAGTAAGAAGAAGAGCAGTCCCTTAAGTTTTATGAGGGCAAATGGCCAGTCCTCTCCCTCACTGTCTGTTCTTCCCACTGACAGTGTTCAGTCAGTGTACTCATTATAGCTCAGTTGGCTATTCTTGGCTCAAGTGGATCAGAAATCTCAAACAAATTTCTGTCCGTTGGCAGGGATTTGAACCCCGACCTCTCAATTGACAGCCCAACTAACATGCTAACCACTAGACTGCTGTGCAGCCCGCTTTCTCCTACTGTTAGAAATCTCAACATTAGCTCTGTTCTGCTATTGAGTTTTGTCAATTGTCTTTGTTTAGATGATGCTCAAGACGAAAATGGACCAAAGCCTATGCTACCATACAGCTCAATGTTTATTTTTGGTTCAACAAATCCGTTAGTATACGTTTCTGTTTATTCGTTTGACAATGTCGTTGATTTCATATTTTTCTCTTTTTATTGCATGAGTACATTGTTTTATGATGTAGCTTAGTTTAACAAAAATTCTGTGATGTGTAGTCAGATATTTACCATCAAAGGGAAAATTTTCATAAGAATATAACAATTAGTTGTTAGACTGCCTTGATATTTGTATTGTTTAGTTTTCTGAATATTTCTAAAGTGGGCTGTGTGTAACACATTGCAAAAGGTCTTACCCGAATCAAAATGTGAGTGCTTACATTAATTAAGTAAAGACTGAAGCTGATTAAAGAAACTTAACATACTACTAATAAAAAGTGTTTTTTGGTGGTGGTGGTACAGTGTGGACTCATTAAAATGCAGTCATGGGTTAAATACTTTATGATATAGCGTGTAAAGGGGCCAATGCTTGAAAGTCAATATTTAGTACTACAGTGCAGTTCTTCTATGGTGCACTAACCATTAGGGTGCACCAACTGGGAGTGTTTAAATGAGTCCATGCCTTAAAACTACCTAAAACAACAACAGTTAGTAAGCTGTGAAGAGTGTATGAAATTCAACAACTTGATGCTGCACCTCCATTACGAAGCTCTCCGAAATACTGTGCAAAAAGTTATCTATGTGGGTACATGATTGGAAAAGGTGCACAGCTGTTTAGGACAATGAATCAAAATCTTGCTGTAATTCCTTCTCAGTTTATTATCATAATGGTACTGTATGTAAGGATGCACACATGTATGTCTCAAAACCACTTTTGTTAGCTAGCGGAGTTCATATTGAACTGCGGAAGGTATGGAAGTAGGCTAATCAGAGATAAACATGCCAACCATTGTGATTTCGCTTTTGCCGATTGCCTGCATGTAAACTAGTTTTGTTAACTGAGCAAGAGTCAGCATAATTATGGTACATAGTTTACAATCGAAATTATAAACCGTTATCCTTGGCACAGACACGATTACATCAAGAAGTCACCGATTTGTGTCTATTTTCCTAGGGTTCGACGGTTCTGTCACTTCGTTGTCAGCCTTCGTTATTTCGATCTCTTCATTATGATCGTCATCTGTGCAAGCAGTATCGCTCTGGCGGCCGAGGACCCGGTCCTCGAGAACTCTGAATGCAACAAGATTCTCAACCGCTTTGACTACGTTTTCACTGGAGTCTTCACAGTCGAAATGATACTCAAGGTGAGTCTCTCACTCTCTTTCAATCTATCAATCAATCAATCAATATTCGTTTGTTTTCAATTTCAGAATGACAAAGACGCATTTCGGCTTACAAGTTAATTTAGTTGTTTTTACAGTACGCTACGCATCGCTTTTGTTCAGAGTAACAGTTTCAATGCCACAACCTATATTTGGATGATGTATTCTGCAACCTTGGGGTAATTTTACCCTGATTATCTGAAGATCTACAACTCATAGAGGCGTGATTTTTGTGTCTATGATAGGGTTTTTTGGATTACAAAGTCAAAGAAGCTATTTCTAACATTGTAGGACAAACAGATGACTTTTATTTTCAAGGTCGTTTGTCCTTTATTAAATATTAATGTCTCAATATTATCTATTAGGGATAATGAGAAATTCTCGGTCTAAACGTCATGATTTTAAGTTCTTGACAAAATTCGCATTCCATCCTAACACAAAAGAAAGCTCTCTTTTTCATGAGTAACAAGAATTGGTTTGGTTTTCAGTTCCTGTGTACTGATTGCTTTGTTGTTTGTGTTGGCTGAGGCAGATCATTAATCTTGGCGTGATCTTTCACCCTGGTGCCTACTGTCGTGACCTGTGGAATATCTTAGATGCAATGGTCGTCGTCTGTGCTCTCGTCGCCTTTGCATTCTTGTAAGTTCTCGTCGACCACCATCTTCAGATCAATCACTAGTACTGGTAGATAATTAGTTTCTGTAATTATTCAGCACCAGTACCTCGAGTTCAAGGCATTAATTGATAGCACTAAGCGAGAGTGTCAAGGTTTCAACCAAAGGCCAACTCCATTGCTGACTGTACTTTGGTGGTGCTAGTCCCTACTCTGGATAAAGGAGGGTGGCAAGGCTGATCATCTTTGTTATGGCACAGTGTCTTTAAATAGCAAACTAGCAACCAAGGGTTCAATACTGTGACCATCTCTTTCAGTTTGAAGTAGCACTGTCATATATAAAGGTTGTAGCACCTTTGTGAGTTTCTTACTGGTAACTAAGTAAGAAAGTAAGTAACGTTTCCACTGGACAACCCCTCTGACATGATGCAGCACTTGTGGAAAAGCTGGTGCCCTGTGCTTAGCTTTCAAGTTGCGCTAAAATTTTGGAGTACGATTGTAGTTATGGCGATTATGCATCTGACAAGCACACACATGGAAAGCCAGGTACATTATATACTGACATTAGAAGACAAATCCTCAACCAATCAGTCACCATGCTACCATTAGTTGATGGACAACTGGCACTTTGCTGGACAGAAAAGCCGTGGCTTGGTAAAATTGGTGTTCAGCCAAGTTCTGTGCAGATAATTAATTAATATAATAACAGTTAAGTAATTTAATTTACAGTTAATTACTGTGGGTGAGTAATTAACTGCTGTTGATGGAACGTCTCTAAAGAGTTTCTCTTGAGGAGGTACTCTGCAAATTTGTGGTTATGGTTACGTAAGAGACGGTGGCCGATTGGTTAGACTGCTCAGTTGGCAACGTGGAGAGTATGGTGGTTTGAGGTGGTTCCACTGAGGCAGCTACTGTGTAGGGACTTTAAGCAAGTCTTTCACTCACAATTGCTCAGTGCCATTGATGTTCTGTTGTATGGTTGTATTGTATTGTATTTGAACACTTGTTATAGCGCCCCTACCAGATTGCCTATTCAGAGGCGCTCCCGACTACTGCGCGGACGCTGAATCGGAGTTTCACGCCGAAGCACATGAGCAATTGCGAGTGAAGGACTTGCCCAGGGTCCCTACGCGCGGCTTGAGGTGGATTCGAACCCGCAACCCTCCAGCTGCAAGGGACCGAACATACCCCTATACCACCGCGCCCCAGTTGTATTGTGTTGTGTTGTATTGTATTGTATTGTGCTTGTGCTTGCACTTCTGAAATTTGGAAGTAGGGCAGTAGGGCGATATCAAATGCGGTTGTGTTGTATTATTGTAATATATGCAGCTCTGAGTTTCTGCCTTGATTTCCCATGCGTGACTTTGCACTTTGTTTCAGTGACAGTCCATCGGCAGGCAAGAACCTCAACACGATCAAATCACTGCGAGTCCTTCGAGTTCTACGGCCGCTGAAGACAATCAACCGCGTTCCAAAGCTCAAGGTTGATTTCATGCTCCCATCGCTAAAACTAACATTCAAGAAAACAGTCTGAATATGCCTTCGAGTTTTTGAGTTGTAATATTACATTGTGTACAGCAGTTGTAATGTGATGCTGTGTACAGTAGTTGTGATATTGTTCTGTACAAAGTTGGTATGATTTGCGCTCATTGTGTACTCACTCCAGTTCGTTAGACCTGTTCTATAACAGGTACAGTAGTTGTGATAGTATGCTGTGTACAGTAGTTGTTATATTATTCTGTGTACAGTAACTGTAATATTATTCTGTTTACAGTAGTTGTAATATTATGTGGTGTACAGTAGTTGTAATATTACACAGTATATAGTGGTCTGTAATGTTTAAAATGTCTGTTTCTGCGATTCACTAAATGGTTCAATCAGTGATTTGTTTGTTCTGAGTTACCTGTACCTGTTGTCTGCTTTTGTTGGTTTTAGGCTGTGTTCGACTGTGTGGTCAACTCTCTGAAGAACGTCTTCAACATCATGATCGTCTACATGCTTTTCCAGTTCATATTTGCTGTCATAGCTGTTCAGCTGTTCAAAGGACGCTTTTTCTACTGTAACGATGACTCAAAGAGCACAGAGATCGAGTGCCAGTATGTCATCGTGTCATCGTTTTCTGCTATTTATCATTAATCTATTGCTACTACTCATTCATTCATTAATTCGGAGCATTTACAGAGCGCCACTTTTCAAATGTTCATAGAAAAGCATGTTTGTTTTGTATTATATTAATTGCATGTCGTGTGGCGTTACTCAGTTTGTGTGTGTGTGTGTGTTTTCAGGGGAGAGTTCTTCCTCTATCAGCTGGATAAGGAAGGCCATCCAGCTGTTGTGGAGCGGCGCAAATGGGACCGGAGAGACTTCCACTATGACAATGTAGCGTCTGCCATGCTCACTTTATTCGCTGTCCAAACTGGAGAAGGATGGCCACTGTGAGTGACAAACTGTTGCTGCTTTAATATATCCCCGTACAATGTACATAAGTTGCTATTTACAGTTACACTTTTGAGAACTAATAGTAATAGAGCTGGGTTATAAGTGTGTGTGATGCCGTAATAAGTTCTCAGATTGTGCTTTTCTTGTAGTTATAATTACAGATTTGTATATATCACAACGGAAGAGAGACTCGCCAGACCCATGACCAAATTACGTAAAATGATTATGTGATACATTCTAGTAAGACCTTATCACTTGATAAATTGCTATGTATGAATGCAAGCAGTTCAACATGACCATGGGAAAATAGATGAAGTAAAATAAAATGAATACTATAATGTGGATTATTTGTTTATACCTTAATCAGTTCCATAACAAAGTCATGATGTTTAACGAGACCAAAACTGATTAAGACATATGGGTTTGTAGTTTACCTCTACTAACATTGATCATTTGTATGGGCTTCTTCAGTGCTGTTAGTGGCTGGATTTGATCTGTTCTTCAGGGTCCTGAAGAACTCGATTGAAGCTACGGCAGAGGACCAGGGTCCGTTGCCGGGCAACCGGATGGAGATGGCCATCTTCTACATAGTCTACTTCATCGTCTTTCCTTTCTTCTTCATCAACATCTTCGTTGCCTTGATCATCATCACCTTCCAAGAACAGGGAGAGAACGAGCTGATTGATCAAGAACTCGATAAGAACCAGGTCTGAAGAAATTATATCTTAGAGTGCTTTTAACCGACCGTAACCTGATATCTGGTTTCTCAGACCTTTTGAATTTCATGCAAGGTTCTATGTTTGAAAAGCCAAGTTGAATTGTTCGACTACAATTTCACTTGAAGAGATTATCGAATGATATCTTATGCATTGTGATAAAGGTGACATAGACATCATTATATATAATTTCGTTTATTGAAAATAGAAAGTTGACAGACCGCAACTTCTCACATAGAAGAAAAAAGAGAGAAAATAGCTATAATTATTAGTGTTATCGTCAGATTAGAGGAATGTCTAGATGGATAGCTTGTTTCTTCGTACCTTATATTTTATACAATTTTAAAGATGTTGCTAGAAGATAAGTCTGTAAAAGTGCAATTTTTTCCAGTTGTGAGGAACCCTAAAATGCACCTCGGCTAATGCAGAATTTTGTTTACTAGTACAGTGATGGCTTAAACACAAAATGGTAAGTTGTATGATGGCAAGACATAAGTTTTCTCCATGTAAAATGAGTTTTGTGATGAATGCTGTCTACAGAAACAGTGTATAGACTTTGTAATCAATGCTCGACCGATGTCGCGATACATGCCGAAGAACAAGAATTCCATCAAGTATCGCATCTGGAAGCTGGTTGTCTCAACTGCGTTCGAGTACATCATTATGGTGATGATTGCCTGCAACACACTCCTGCTCATGATGAAGGTTTGTAAATCTATGATGAACAATATCGTCAATCTTCTGTTATCGTGCACCATGCACTATAACTAACCTTTTTGTTTTATTTCCAGTCGTAGAACGACGTAGACGTATGTAAAGTTTTATACTTTTTGTTTAGAGCTATAGTATACTGACTTAGTGCTATCTTTTTCACTATTGTATGCATTGTTCTTGCAATGTGTGGGTGTTTTTGTACATTAATAAAGCTAACTTACTTGTACAGCAGGCCTTTAGTTGGATAGTATAGATATGGTGTGTTAAGTGAATGGCTTTGGGGGACATACCATCGCTTCATGTTAAACAGAATGGCACATAAACTAGGAGAGCGTAAATGAGTTCACACTGTAACTAAGGTGTTTGCCTTTCTCTTCTTGTACGGTTTCCGGATCCTCATGTGACAAGTTAAACTGACTATTTTGTTGTTAAGTTTTGTATGTATGTATGTGTGGATCTGGGTATTTGAAAGCACCTGTTAACAACGTAACAACAGTGCTTAACATGGCAATCTAACAGGTCGAAAATGGCATGTCTTAAGATGGCCTGAAAATGTTTCTGGAAAATGTTTCTTTGTGGCATGTCTTGATGGGAGTTTGCTCTTTGTCACATACGTTTTCTTGCAATGAGAATTTGGGATGATGACTTGTTTAATGCTGAGCGTGGCTGATGTTTGTAGTATGCACCTCGAGTTAGAACACCCGAGTATGAGAGGTATAACAACACGCTGTCAATGCTCAACATGGCCTTCACGATGGTCTTCACCATCGAGACCATTCTTAAGATCATGGCATTTGGAATAAAGGTATGGCACACCTTATACTTACTTATTCATCTTTACGAAATATTGCAATCTTAGGTCCAACTATCATCATCAGTTCCTGACGCCAGCCATTTGGCGGCGATGGGTACGAACAAACGATTGCCATTATCCTCAGTCATTTCTAGTGACTCGTAATTGTAATCGTAAACTCTAAACTTCTCGAAAGCCAAGCGCAGAGCACCAGCTTATTCACAAGCGCTGCTAAAGGGTAGTCAGCAGGAGGTCCGAGTCTGGTTGCCAGGGGTAAGAGGGGGCAGAGTAGCTGTTGAGGTTGCTGTCGTTTAAGGTTGTTGTCGTTTAAGTCTGGAATTGGAAGGTGGAGGATCAGATGAGTCAGGGTATAAATTCTTGAAGAGGTGAAACTTCGGCTTTGAGTGGGAAGTCCAAGGGGTGATAGATAGAGGAGCCTGAGGCAGATGATGGTGGATGATTGGCAATGATGGTGGAGGAACTAAACATTTGTGGAGTGCAGAAGGAAGATCGCTCCAGAGACGCGGTGCAGTGTGAGATATGGCTCGGTTGGAGAACTTAAATGAGTAGTGACCAAGGGTCGAGAAAGATGGGTTGGCTGGATGGTGCCTTTCTAAGCAACTGCTTGGTTTCTTTTTCTTTCTTTCTCTGTCATTTGCATTCCTCCTTTGACTCGTTCAGTTCATGGAATAGATTCTTGGTTTACGTTTTTGAAACAGAATTACTTCAAAGACTCGTGGAACATCTTTGACTTCATCACCATCATTGGCAGTATCACGGATGTCCTTTGGTCAGAATTCGTGAATAAAGTCAATTCTAGCGAGGTCTGCAGAAAATCTCCTCTTTATTTCTCGTTATTGCACTTCTTATAAGTAAGTAAGTACCGTAGCCTCTATTTGCATCTGACAAGCACACATGCATTACATTGTATACAACGTTTACATACATATTTGAAGTAGGTTATAATAACAGGAGCAGATTTTGTAGACATACATGTACAGCTAAATGTACGTAAAGATACATCGATCCATGCAATGTCAGTAAATTTGAATCACAGGCGTAAGAGAAGCTGGGACAGACTACTTTTTACCTGGAATCAGGGCCTACTATCCCCCCTGGAAGCTGGAAGCAAACCCCCCCCTTGCTGAACGCGCGCCACCACGATTTTAAAAGTAGTATGGCAAAATGAGAATTTAGGGGGTGGGGGACAGAGTCCCCCAGAAGCTGACGCTTTTTGCATATATTGACAGTGTTTCGCGCCATTTTTCGTAATCTAAAATATACATAAACTGATAAAAGTATTTTTTAGCTTTAGCAGACAAAAAGCGGTATGGCAAAAATATGTTGTCGACGTACAACATTAAAAGTAGACACACATTACCAACAGTATGACCATAAAACCATTACTACCATAATACATAAACTTTACAGTCCAGAGACGCGATAACAGTCGACAGCCGATACATTGCAATGGGTCTAGGACATTTCCCCCGAAGTTGGACTGATGAAAATAATTCTTTACTTTAATAGAAGTTGGATTGATGAAACAAATTCTTTTCCTTAAATAGAAGCTGGATTGATGAAACAAATTCTATGCTTAAATAGAAGTTGGATTGATGAAACAAATTCTGTGCTTAAACAGAAGCTGGATTTATGAAAGCCATTCTTTTCTTAAATGGAAATGGGATTGATGAAAGAAATTCTTTGCTTAAATAAAAGTTGGATTAATGAAAGAAAGAAAGTCTTTGCTTCAATAGAAGTTGGATTAATGACAGTTATCATGGGCAATGGTAGAGTTACCTACTTTCTGTTGGGGGGATTTCCGGGGGAATGTCCAGATACCATTGCAACAGTTGACAGTTGAGTCAGTTGTACAGCAATATCCATTTCACTAGGGGGGGAAAAACCTTTCCCCCCTGGCACAAATTGGAAGCAGTCTGATTCCATCCCCCCCTACGTAGTAGGCCCTGCCTGGAATCTACTCAGCAGATGGGATTCCTCAGTCACTGAAAGTGTTCAAGGTTGATACACCACATGGTTTTGGCTGGTCACTTCTTTCAACTGCCCATGGAGATCTTCTGGTCTCTTGCCATTCGTCAACACGACTGCACCGTGAACGCTTGCGCGTTGGTCCATTCCTTTGGATGAATCCTCCTGTTGACCTTCGAGCTGTCCGTTTGAACTCGGCTCAAACTACTTTTTTTGGCTATGTTAAGACATGTCCCTTAAGCTGCCATTTTAAAAGCACTTTTGAGGAGTACTTAAAATGTGCTTTATAAAACTCTGCATCAAGAAACAGAACTGAGATTTAATTTATTTTCTTGTATCGACTGTTGAACGTTGTGTAATTGTATCTACCATCATACATTTCGTTGAAGATGTTTAATTTTCACGAATGAATAAGTAATATTTTGAGAGAGTTTAAGATTTCCTAATTTGGTTATTTCCGTTTTCTGTTTCTTCAGGGCCCCGGTCTTTTCAACTTTGGATTTCTTCGTCTCTTCCGTGCTGCTCGTCTGATAAAACTGCTTCGCCAAGGCTACACCATTCGAATCCTCCTCTGGACATTTGTGCAGTCTTTCAAGGTGAGTAATCGCCATTTAGGATTTTAAATAAGTAAGTAGAAGGTTGATCTTAATTACTTTTATAATGTACCAAATTGTTTAATTTTTACAGGAAACATATTGCTGTTTAGTTTAAGGTACAATATGAGGGGCCATGATGGTTTGTTAATGCTTGCTGAAATGTTATTCTTTGCAGGAATGATTAAATATCTGTTTGAGATGGGGGGGGATGGCTTGTGGGTGGCTGAGTGGTTTGGTGGATGGGTATTGGATGGGTGGATGGTTAGTTGGATGTATGGATTGGTGGATGCATAGATGATTAGATGGATGATTAGATGGATTGTCGGTTGGATGGTCAGATGGCTGGATAGTTGGATGGATGTTGGTTTATTTGGCAAAGTGGCAACTTTAGTAACTGAATTCAACAATAGCATAACAATGCACTAGTGATTAGCGACAAGTGTAAAATGAAGGTTACAATGATCAAAGTTGTTGAACTGATGATGTGGTTGTCCTGTGTGTTGTTAGGCTCTGCCATACGTCATGCTGTTGATAGCCATGCTCTTCTTCATCTATGCCATCATCGGAATGCAGGTAGTTGCTCAATACACCAAATAAATAGTCCCTCATTTATCCCATAGTGAAACTGTTGTAAGTAATTGTAATCATGAACTCCAAAGTTCTAAAGTGCTACTCGAAAGCTGGATAGGCACAGGGCACCAGTTAATTCATGAATGCTGCATCATGTCAGAGGGGTTGTCCAGAGATGTCCAGTGGAGATCCAAGTTCGGTGCCAGAGAGACGAGAGAGAGAGAGGTGGCAGAGCAGATGGGTTTCATTGAAGACAAGAAACTTTGGAAAGCAGAGGATTTAATGGATTAGGGTAATAGGGTAGGGATGTAGCTCATTTCAAAGACATTTGTCTGCTTTTCATAGGCACTTTAGCTGACCATCAGCAAATCTCAGAGTCTAATACACTGGGTCGTTAATCAAAGGAGTTAATCAAATTGGGTATGGAAGTACAGTAGCTCATTTCAAAGGCATTCATCTGCTTTTCATGGAGACTTTAGCTGACCATCGGCAAATGTCAAAGTCCTATACACTGGGCCGTGCATTGCAGGACATGCTTAAGCCAGTACCAGATTCTGTTGCATGGTGTTAGTGGCAATAGTACACGACACAAAGTCTACTCAGCTTGCTCAAGTTCATAATATTTAGATTATATACTTATAGAATAGACTGTCACAATGTTTACACCATTTTGATGCACACACCATTGCATGTAATTGTGAAGCAAGTAGAAGGGAATGTGATACACCAGTACTTGAGAACAGCGATTTGAATTCACTGACTTTGCATGGATTGATTACTTACATTTAGCTGTACATGTATGTCTACGAAATCTGCTCTAATCTAACCTAATGACTTCTATGGCGCCATTGTAGTAATGCGTGAAGTTAAATCTTAGTCAGACCAATAGAGAAGTCAGGTTAAACTTTGATAAGTCAGAGAAGTCAAGCTATGGAGGTAGATGCAGTTTAAGTTTAGATGGTTGTCTTTTAATATAAGAAATCATGATGAATAAAACATTTGTGAATCTGGAATGACAAGTCCAAACCATTAACAACATTAATTAGGTGAGACTGAATATATGTACATACAAAAACTATAAGATTTGAATGAATGTGAATAACTAATGCATCTGTAACTCATTTCCAAACGAGACTGTATGTATTTTAGATATTTGGAAACATCAGAATGAAGTCGGGCACAGAAATCAATCGGCATAATAATTTTCGAACATTTCCAAACGCTGTCATGCTGCTGTTCAGGTACTAAGTATTTCAGTTGCTGGGCCTCGTTTTTGAACTCTCTCTCTCTCTCTGTCTGTTCTCAACTTAAAACTTACCTCTTTCAGATGCTTCTCTGCTGTTCTCTCATTGGCCCTGCACTATGGAACCAGCTTCCTCCTTTGACTCGTTCCTGTTTATTAACTGGTGGGCCAAGTGCCTCTTTTTGTTGTCTCTCAAGACTTCTTTCTTTTCTCTGGGTCTTTTGCACTGGGAGCGCCTCTGATTGGTGTGCACTGCGAGAGGTGCTATACAAATTGATAGATACAATACAATACAATAGGCTGCCTCTGTGTCTAACAGACTGATCTGTTTGGATATTGACCTGATTGTTTCCGTATGCCTTCAGTTGATGCCTTTTGCATTAGACACCGGTGCAATAGAAGTTACTAATTATAATGAAGTGGAACATTGATTTTCTCTGTGTCTGTTAACAGTCATGGCTTTATAATAATAATAATAATAATAATAATAATAATAATAATAATAATAATAATAAGATTTCTTTAAGGCGTGCCTGACAAACGCACTGCGCTGTACATTTACATGTTATGCAATTTAAATCTTAACTACTAACACAACAGACAGCCTGCAATACAACGGAGGTAATAGCAGCCTACAAAGCATATCCGCTGCACGGGGCTCGAACTCGGAACCTCTCGCTCTCTGTGCCAGATGTTATCCAATGCGCTATCCACAATTAGATATCAACCAGTGTCATGTAATCACAGATTCTGCATAACAGGGAAATGACAGACAGGCAATTGACCTGTTCTATGTCCGAACTGGTTTATGCAAAGCATTATCACAATAAATTCAACTGACTCACTGACTCATGAATGTCAGTAACTGTTTGGATTAAAAGAGAGCTATTCGCACCTCTACGTAGTTTGTGAATAATACACAGGTACACTGATTCAATCATATGTGCATGCATGCATAGATACATACACACAATATATGTGTACATACATGCATACATATATACAATACATACAATGCATGGCATATATACTTGTATATATACATTCACTTACATATAATACATACAATACATACTCGAATGTATCGACGCAACTTGGCTCAGAGACTCTGAACATCCATGCCATCTTCAGCTGTCAACAGGAATCCATTGGTTGGTTCCATGAGTGTGCGTTGGCCCGCCAGTGGTGACTCTTCTAGCTTAGGCATTGTTTTGCTAACTGTGCATTGTTTTGCTAACTGATGTAACATTTTCATTCGTAATGACACTTAACATCTTAATAGGCTAGCACAGAGAGCGCCTCTGAGTAGATATATTGAAGAGAAGCTATATAAATTCTCAGAATGAAATGAATGAATGAATTACATACATGCATACTTACAACCGTCCTTAGTCCCACGAGCATGTAGATGACAGATGTTTTAACTTGTGGACTTGTGACCATCTGTTTCAGGTGTGCCACAGGTGAGAGCTGGCAGCAGATAATGCTGTCATGCATGAGTGGGAAAGAATGTGACCCCAATTCCAACCTGAGAGACACACATCAGTGTGGCCTTGACATTGCTATTCCATATTTCGTTTCATTCATCTTCTTCTGCTCTTTTCTGGTAAGAGTTCATCTAGTATTCCCCATTCATGACTAAAGTTTTTTCTGTTATAATAGTAATAGTAATGATAATAATGTAATAATAATAATAGTAATAATAATAATAACAATAATAATAATAAAATAGCTCTACTGTATATAATAATAATAATAATAATAATAATAATAATAGTGCCTCTGATTTGTTTTGCTCTACTGTATATATTAATGTACAATTGCCATTACAATAATAATGATATGTACGGTGTAACCGGTCAATTCTGGATGGGACTTCTTTGGTTGGGTTCTATGTGCATATGAGAGCCAACCAGTGGGAACTTTTCCCAGTTATCTTAGCAGTATTTGCTTACAGATGCACTTGTTCTTAATGAAGTTTGGAACCTCATATCCTAGGAAATGAAGGGTTTTGAAAGCTACTTAAAAGGCATACACGCCCACTTGTATTCAATACGCACGCACGCACACACGCACACACACGCACACATCTAGTAGGATATTGTTGAAATCTCTGTTGTCAAATGTTGAAAAAGATGGAAGATGTTAAAGTACACTAGAGCAGTGTAACTGTAAACTGAAACCCATATTTATATTGTCACCAAAGTTAGCCACATTTTGAGATATTACCTTTTAATTATGAAGTCTTATAGAAATTTTCATTGACTGGTGTACGTAGGATAATGTTGAAATCTCAGATTAGCAAGAACTTTGTTAAATTTTGAAAAAGATGGAAGATGTTAAAGTGCACTAATAGCAGTGTAACCGAACCTATGTTTATATTGCTGCCTCAAGTTAGCTACGTTTCGAGATATTACTAAGTCTGATATATATATTTTGGATTGATTGATTGATTGATTGATTGATTGATTGATTGATTGATTGATTGATTGATTGATTGATTGATTGATTGATTGATTGATTGATTGATTGATTGATTGATTGATTGATTGATTGATTGATTGATTGATTGATTGATTGATTGATTGATTGATTGATTGATTGATTGATTGACTGATGTATGTTTGATTTCAGATGCTCAATCTCTTTGTTGCTGTTATTATGGATAATTTTGATTACCTTACGCGTGATTCGTCAATACTTGGACCGCACCACCTAGATGAATACATTCGTGTCTGGGGAAACTACGACCCAATAGCAACGTAAGATTAAATGTGGCTCCACTCTTACTAGACAGTTCTTTGCCTATTTTAGAAACAAAAACAATAAAATTTTACACTCAGAAATGTCTTTTGACGTGGACCAACAGTCAGTGACATAATTATTTACTATGATAATGGCACTGCAGTAATCATTCCTGTAAATTTGTGTTAATAGTAATATTTAATGATTGATTTTGTAATAATTTGTTTTTATTGCGTACTGTTTCTGTTTATTGCTAGTTAATTACTCTAATCTAATGACTTTTGTAGCACTTTATCTTAATGCTCAGGACATCAAACGATGGTTGTTTCAAGGAAAATCAGAGTCAAAAATCATGATGGGTTGGAGAAGACTGTTCGAAATTGAGTAGGTCAGGGTAACCAGAAGTGGGGCAACAATGGGTAAGCAAGTTGAAACGGATGAGGCTTCATTGAACTGACAGAACACAGACTGACCATTGACTTTCAAAGCCAGTGAGAATGCCTAAGAACCCAACACGGCCCTGGTTCAAGGGACAAGGCAGAGAAAGACATGTTCTGAATGAGAGATTAGTTTAATCTCTCAAAGAGAATAAGTGTAATCTCTCAGAGAAAGACGTTAAATAGAGTGATGAGTTTAATAGTTTGAATACCTTTCAAAGAGAAATAAGTGTACTAGAGATATGCTAATCTCTCAGTGAGAAATGAGTGTAATGGAGAGATAAGTTTAATTTCTCAGAGAGAGATAAGTTTAATAGAGAGATAAGTTTAATCTCTCAGGAAAAAGAAACCAAACTAGGAAATATTAACTGGTATCTGGAAACTTTGATATGATATGTTGCATTAGATCCCTCATATCAGTCACTTTGGATATGGACTTGACCAAACATTCCCCACCTGCATTGCCAGTTTTTGATTATGAAGATGTGAATAAGCTGGTTCCCATGACTTACAGCGTGTTTGGATGTTGAGGATTTTACGATTGTGATTACCTGGTAGCTGTGTGTTTTGTTTACGTGCATAGTGGTCGCATTCACTACACGGATATGTATGACATGTTGCGGAACATGGAGCCACCTGTTGGCTTTGGCAAGAAGTGTCCATACAGGTTGGCCTACAGGGTAAGAAACGTCTTTTCAGTTTTAAAACTAAACTGAATATGTAAATGCACAGAGTGGATTGAGGCTTTAGATTGCAGTTTTGTTAATCTAGAACTTGGTGCCAGTGGGTAGAGGTATAACTACTGGTTATGCTGCAGAGAGGCCACAGAAAGCATGCACACCATTGATGAGGATAGGAATTTTTAGAATATTTACAAAGAAGAACTGCCAGAAAGATACAAGGAACAATTCTTGCTGGTAATATGATATGAGATATGTGGTAGTACTATGGACATTTGCATAATAGTGCTGGCTTACAGTTGCCACAAGATTCACTCGATTGATTAGGTGGATGTTTTCTTGGTTTGTGGTCTCTTGGTTTCACAAGACCAAAAGTCTGCATGTTTTTAAAAGGACATTTAAACTGCTTACTGTGTAATATAATGTAAATCTTCAAAATTTCTCAGTGCCAAAGAGCTGGTGCAACATAGACTAAGGGGCAGTTGCAGAATTTCAAAGAGGCCAAGACTGGAGCCCGAGATATAGAAAGATTATGATGATCGAGTAGACCAGAGCAGTGGGATGTTCTATAGCTTCCTATGTAAGAGGGTTGAGAGGTTTGCAAGGGCATTGTAGGTAAGAGATATAATTTTGTAATGGATGCACTGTGTAAGTCTTAGTGTAAAGCATCCTTGAAGTAGCATGCTACTGACTCTGCTATATAAACTGTAGTAATTACAGTTACAATTGTGAGATTGCTGATCTGAAAATTGCAGAAACTGATTCGAATGAATATGCCAGTGTCGCAGGACGGAACGGTTCACTTCACAACAACACTCTTTGCTCTGATTCGTGAATCACTGAGCATCAGGATGGGACCAGGTACCAGTCCAAGAAACGTTCTTTAACTACCATATTCTTAGTTTGTAATTTAGCATCCGTGGGGCGTGTTTGTAGCTGGTGTTATTTTGCAAACGACTGAATATCTCTTTCTCAAGCTATCCATGCTTTTGAGCTGAATGCATAATTAGCGTGATGTGTGTGTCTGAATAAATAATAATAATAATAATAGCAATAATTAAAGAGACCGCAGAGAAACTACATTTCTCTACCAGTGCTTATCTGATGCAATCCAATGCTTCAAAAAATGCAATAAAAGCAATTGCTTTTCACAGCACTTTGACACTTGACACAACACCAACGAAGACTAACCATCCCTGAATAATGCTATCCCTCATTTTATTCAATCTTGAGGGTTTACTTGTACCTCAGGTAAGAAATAATAATAGTTATAATGATTTATTATCTAAATATTATTTTTTAACGTACCTATTATTTGTTCACCACTTATTTATTTATATTTATTTGTACATATATATATTTAGTGTAAGTTTATTGTTGGAGATTTTGTCTGCATAGACTGACTTGTGTTTGTTTCAGCCGAAGAAATGGATCGAAACGATGAAGCTCTCAGGGAAACTGTGAAGAAACTTTGGCCAATACAATCAAAGAAAATGCATGCACTTATGATTCCACCAAATGAAGGTATCAGTCAATCAATCAGTCAATCAATCAATCAGTCAATAGATGAATTAATGTCAATCTCTGGCTGAAATGTGCTTTTTGTTTGAAGCTACAAAAGGAAATCATTTTAACATCTATGATTTGCATATGACCTCATCGGTGTATTTTTTCTACATGGTTTAAGTACATCTTCAAAGTTCTGCATGCATGACTCTGCAGCTGATCAAAAGATCACATTGTATAGGTAGTTTAATTTTTGATGGACTTGTGTAAATGACCGATCCTAGTCTGAAACATTAATGTGAACTGTAAGGAGGGTTGCAGGAAGTCCTGTATATCAGTGTACATGTCAAAGCTAGCGAAATTTATCAAGCACAGTGCTTATTGTCCACAGATTATCTTCATCAATTAGTTATTTTACGCTGTGTAAAATGCATGCAAGGAAAAGTTTATCTTCACATGTTTCGCATAATTAATCTGCGACTTTTTTTAAATTTCAGAGTTGACTTTTGAAAAGCTGACAGTGGGCAAAATCTACGCTGGTCTGCTCATAGCTGAGAACTGGAAAGCGTACAAGACAAACAAGCTCATTCGAATGGTCAGTATCAGGGTTTAGTCTTGACCTTTGAGCAAGTATTTGTGAACCCCACAGAACTGAATGCAAAAGACCTGATGGGCTTACACTCATCCCATGGCACAGTGGCCACAGTGGCCACAGTTTGATTCAGTATGTCACTGTAGCTGACACCGTGACACCTTCACCTACTTAGCTGCTTATTCTGTTTCAGCCAGTGGGGCTGGGGATGGGTGGGTAATAAGAAAATAGTATCAAACTACAATCCACTCATGACACAGTATTATTTTGTTCTGCTGGCCTTTGAAACTCAGCCCTATTAACTATGTGAGGCTTACTTTTATCACAAAGCTTGGTCGCTATCTAATGCTTGTATCTGGAGATGCAAGAGTAACACCATCTTTTAAAGTGACTACCAGTTGCTATCGAATGCTATCACCTTTCACAGCTCTCTCCTTGCCAGAACTTGACAAGATTTAGCCAATCCAGACATTTTATCTCCGGCATTTTTGAAATCCCAAGAGATCATGTGTACCTCAGGAAAAAATGGTAAAAATAATAATATTGTTAGAAATAAGATAAATAGCAATAGTTCCAATTAAAGTTTTAGAATTTCACCTATTGAATTTCATCTATTCATCTTAAGTAGATTGTGTGAAGGTGCTATATAAATGTTGGCATTATGTGACATATACCGATGTTTGCAGTATGTGACTAATACAGCTGTTGGTATGCCCACATTTTGTGTCATGAAGGTTGCATTATGTGACAAATACTGATGTTGACATTCTGTTCCTGTGTCCAGGACAATAAGCCAAATGCAGAGGAGGTCAGCGTTAATGAAATGCATGCTCATTTTTCTTACAATTTTGGCATTGCCAATGTACAGCATGCGTCAACTTCTTGGAGATTTCTCATTTTTTGCAAGCTGTTCATCAGCCTCTCTATCTCTCGGTCTATCTGTGTGTTGCTGTCTGTCTCTTTGTGTGTCTCTCTGTCTGTCTCACTATCTGTTTGTCTGTTTATCTGTCTGTCTGTCTGTCTCTATCTTTCTCTTTGTCCGTCTTGGTTTTTTAACAAAATTGTTGCACCTTTGACTGCTAGAATGCATGACAGGTGCATTTCAGTAGAAGATTTCTAGGTTGTTGAATTCGTTCGGATGCTGGATGTTACTCAGAATGCCTGCATCTTCACGTATTTTAGCACGAATAGTTCATGTATATATGTTAGGTAACTTGGATTAAGCAGATTCGTTTTATATGTTTTCTTTTCCTAAATCCATTTCCCACAGTTAAAATTCAACCTCTGGTTGAAGGCTTGACCAGAGCTTAACTTCTTAGGAGCGATGTCATAATCATAATCTCGAGGTCAGAGATTTCTAGAGCTCCCAGAAAGTGAAGACATGGGAAGCAACTTATTCACAGGCCGCTCAGTCAAAACAAAGTCAGTAGACAGCATAAAATCGGTTCTAGGTTAACATCCACATGGTGAAGGGGGCACTACAGTCAGAAAGCTACAGTTAAATGATGTTTAGAATTGAAGCTCTTGGTGTGTCTGTGACTTGTCCTTTACAAATTAGTTTTTAGCATGGATTGGATTGGGTTATCTCTTTGTATTGATAAAGAGCACACGGGGATTAAGCTACGATCGTCTTTATTTGGCAGTTCAAAGTCATGAGGTCTTTGGCGCAGTGCATATTATTATTATTATTAGGTGGAATGCGCTGCATTAGGTTTAAACAGAGTAACGTTTGGAAACCAATATTTGTCGCAAACGGATTGTGCAAGTAAAACTAATAAATAAAAAATTGATTATTGTGTCATGCATTTTGTGCATGTTGGTACTTCATCACTTATTTTCTTTCATTCTGAACTCCAGTTGACCTTATTCATAGGGTTGTAAGTTTATGGTATTGTTTGAAAATGACTTAAAGTTGTCGGTGGAAACGTGAGCGAGGCCAATGTCTTAGCTGTGCCTGGATAGCTTTCCAAGTGGAATGTTTGCAGAGTTATACGGTCGTGGTGTTTTACTGCTTTGTCATGGGTTCAAATCCTGGAGTAATTTGAAGCGTTTAGATCCTCCTTTGAATTATATGCAACTAGACATTGCACAGTATGTTTCTCCACTGGCTACATGGTTATCTTTATTCTACATCTTTTTCAAAACAATATTTGTTGTTGCTCTTGTTGTGTCTGGTTATGCTTAGTATCTTACTCCTTTCTCTCAGTTTCATTTGAATATCTATTTTGCACTTGTAAGCTCTATCTATACATGAGCTGTTTCACTTTTCATTCTGCTAAACATATGGTTTAAAACTGCCTTAAGACACGATTGTCTTCATTTAGATAGCCATTATCCAGCAATGTTTACAGCGCTGCTGAAGGGAACTATATAATATATACCATAACTCCTTGTTCTTTTGTAGTCTTGATGCATAAATGTATAGTCATATTTGTTACAATACCATACTTTACTCCTTGTTCTTTTATAGCATCCATTATCTGATATTTGCTTAGGCACCAGTGTCTAATGGCAGATTCTTAGTCAATGAATGGTGCCAAGTGACTGTGTGTAAGACTTTTTAAAGTAGTGATGAAGTAACTGTGTCTGACCCTGATAGTTGTGGCTTTTGGAACGCCATTGAGCCAACAGCGTGCACAGTAGTGGCACTGAGTGGGCAGACTTACTCTGGGCACAGTGCACATGGCTTTCCAGGTATGGATGGCTCTTGCATTGCATCACAGTCAAGAGCTGTGTTTCATTGTTTCCCATGAATAAGGTCAATCTAGACTTTTCTATTGCAAGTTTTGCATGCAATTTTCTTATCTCTCACTATTTTCTTGTCAATTTTGCAGTTAGAGTTAATTACTAAGCTGGTTTTTGTTATATTAAATTCACAATAGAAGTGACTAATCACAATAATAATAATAATAATAATCTGAAAACTTCTGTAGCATCTTTGTATGCTCAAGACAGCGGCTGATGGTCGCTACTAAGCAGAATCGTTTGCAAGACAATTTCCAGAAAGCCAAGAAAGAATCCTATGGGAGAAATGAGTTCACAAAAAGATGTGACCAATGTGAAGATCCTAACTGAAGTTTTTGAAGTTCTGTGTGATGTGTCAGTTAGGAAACATAGGGGAGGCACTCATTTTTCTATTTTTAGCAAACAAATAAGGAACTCTGAAGTGCCAGATAAGACCCTGAGCGTAGCAGAACCCCTCATTCTGGAACATAGCCTCTCGAACATAGCCTCTCATTCTGGAACATGCAGTCTGTGCCATGAGCTTCGTCTCCTTTGCCATCTCCTTGTCCTATCTTGCAGGCGATTGAAGGACATTCTATTTGATCATGGTCTTGTATGTCAGGTCGTCAGCACCTCTGACGAGTCTTTGTGGGAAAGGTGGTAGCCTACATAAATGAGCAATTACAATTACAAAAAGTAGCTGCAGTTGCCATTATTAAATGTAAGACTAAGACTTTCGGATAGGAGTATTTCAGCCTAGCAGTTTGTGGAGGTGCTGATGGATTGCATTAGAGAAGACAATTTGTAACTCTGTTTATTTGCATTTCATAGTATTGGGTTGTATTAAGAATTAGGTATCTGTATTTTCCTAATAGTAGATATGTAACTCATTAATTAGAATTAATGATGTGCATATCTATTATGTAGCTGTTTGTGTTTAAAATTAATGTTTTAGGATTTTGTTTCGGAGTGTTCAGTTAGCAGAAAGTCTGGTGTGCAGTTAAGAAACGATGTATGTTATTTAGGACAATCCAAAGCCCTTCACTTTTTAAACTTTCCTCTTTCTTCTTACCATCTCTTCTTATTCTTATGTTTTGTGTGGCATACTCTAACGATCTTGTCTTGGCGTCTTACATTCTATTGTTTCATTTTCTCTTGTTTATTATCTTCAGTGTCTTCATCTTTTGACTTTCTTGCCATCTCTTGTTTTCACTTTCTCTTGTTACCGTCTTATGATCTTCAGTTTCTTCTTTTGTTGACTTTCTTCATCATTCTTGCCTTCTCTTATTTTTACATTCTCATATTACCTTCTCATGGTGATATATTTGCACATTACGTTCTAATGAGTGAATATTCGTATTCGCTTCGCTTCGGACCGAATAGTGCTCCGAATAGTCTATTCGTATTCGGCCGAATAGTTTTTTAAACCGAATACGAATAGTAAAAGCGCTACATAAATTTTAGCATATATACAAAAATGCACTATATAAAATTAACGATTCATCATGTAGTTTCCTTTGCGATCTAAGCTCTTTATTTAGCTTCCGGTTTTGTGCCCGTGAGATAAATAAATCTTAAACTTGTTCTATTTTCGTTAAATTTAACATTTACAGTGTATTAAGTGTTCTGAAATGATTCATTATTACCTTCTCTTGTTTTATATTCTCTTACTACCTTCTCATGGTCTTGCTAGAGTCTCTTGTTGCCCAAGCTTACCTGATTCCTCAGGATTACAAAGCTTATTATTTTTTTTATTATCAATTATTATTAATTTTGTTTGTTAATTATTTAGCTTCATTACTCGTATTGTTATCATTGTTTTATCGGTTGGAACTGTTTGACAGAGACCGACATTATTTCGAAAGCTGATGGGTGCAATGAAGTCTTCGACCTTGACCCAGTCAAAGGAGACCTTGACCTCAGAACACGGTGACGGCAACGGAGGTCAACAGAAGGCACTACTTCCAGCAAACGAATCAAAGCCTTTCGACAGGTAAATTGTAATTAGTAACTTCTATTGCACCGGTGTCTAAAGCACAAGGCATCAACTGCTGGCACTCTAAAACCAAGCTGTAGTTACTAGTCAGGTCAATATCCAGAAGTTCATTTGTCTAGAATTAATGTTTCATGTGCAAGTCAATCTTTACCCTTTGTATGCAGGACTTTGACTAAGTGCCTGTGAAGCTGGTTCACACGAATTACTATAGAAATCTCATGATTACTGTTGAAAGTTACTGTCTCTGATTTTATTCAACAGTTTGAACAAATCTGCCGTTGGGTTTGAAACGGTCGGCCAAGGCCGGGGAGTTCGAAAAGACTCGTTCGATGGTTCCAGTCTACAGGTAGACTAGTCTTTACATTGTCCCAATTCAATTTATTCCTATTTATGTATCAGTCTAAATTCTGTGGCAGTTTTCGTAACTTTTCTGGCTATTGGAAACAAAATGGAAATCTTAAAGCAGACGTTATATCACCTCTCTGACTTTCCACTCAAAATTAAAGTCTCACCTCCAGTGGCGTAACGAAGGGTTTCAGCGCCCAGGGGCAAGAGTTGATGACTGCACCCCTTTTAATTTTCTTGTTGACGTTTAATCGCTTTTGTCATTGTACTGTGTACCACTGAAAGTTACGCCATTTCAAACGGGGGGCCAGCGCATTGGATAACACCTGGCATGGAGAGCGAGAGGTACCGAGTTCGAGCGTAGGCGGCATGCCGGGGGTCTGTTAGTAGTTGATTTATGTCTTCTGTCATTTGTGTTCTTGTGAATTGTCTGTACCTGTAACTGGTTGCGTTTGTCAACCGGATTGTTTCAATAAACTGCTCACCTTTTCAAGAATTTCTACCCTGATCCATCTGCTGATTGTCTGCCTTCTTAAAAGAAATCCGCCATTGCAGCTCCTCTGCACTCTCCGTGGTCTCTCTGGCAACTGGACTTTGTTCTCCATTTGACACCTCTCTGGACAACCCCTCTGACCAGACACAGCGCACTGCACTTAGCTTTCAAGTGGTGCTTTTGAAATGTGGCATTTATGATTACAATTCTTATGGACTGGTTCATTTCGACTGACTGCTGTCTTGTGAAAATGAAGTCACTACAAATGTCACACAGTTCCTTGAAAATCATTCAGTTCTGGACATTTTGAAAAGTATTCTGAGTTTATTTTCAGAAAGTGCATACAGTTTTAGGATATCATTTAAAACTGTTAGTAGAATTTAAATAAATAGCTGTTATTTTAAAATAACAAAAATTGTGAAGTAATGGAATTCTCGTTCTAGTTCTGTGCATTCTGTATAGTCATTCAGATGTAAACTGAAGATTCATGTGTTTCAAATGTCTTACCCAACAAGGCTTTACTTTGGTTTCCTTGAGCTCTCGCATTTGATTAGACTCCTACAACGGATTATGATTATTGACTAGGGTTTCAGCTGGAGTGACCATTGTTAGACTCCTCGTGCATTGTGGCGATAACAATAGATTTTATTTGAGTTTATTTTTCCTGGTTTTACAGACCGGAATCATTTCTGTAAGAATTAAAGATGAATAAATTAAAGATTGTGGGATTTTTGAATGCAGGGTGGTGACATGATGGACCTCGGGTCACCTTTTGATCTCGGTGTTCAGTCGACAACCTGTAAGACACCTTTCATGACTGGATCTCTGATTCAAAACGAAGTATGTGCTTCTTCAGTCCAAACATTTGCAGAAACTAATCATACAACTAGAGTGTCTCTCGTTAGATTGAATATCAGTTAATGACACATAAGCTCATAGTTTAAGCAGTTATGAGGAGAATGAGCTGTCTTGAGTCTTGACTAATTAAATTAATATATTAAATTTATTCAAGTATATGAACGTATATAAATAAAGTAGCAGGCCAGATTAGAAAAAACTTACATAGTTTAAGCAGTTATGAGGTGGATGAGCTGTCTTGAGTCTTGACTAATTAAATTAATATACTAAATTTATGCAAGTAAATGAATGTATATAAATATAGTAGCAAGCCAGATTTAAAAAAAACTAACATTGCTTAATATATTAAATTTATGTAAGTAAATAGTCATAAATAAATAAAGTAGCAAGCCAGATTAGAACCAACTTATATTGCTTAATATATTAAATTTTTACAAGTAAATAGACGTAAATAAATAAAGTAGCAAGCCAGATTAGAACCAACTTACATTGCATCTTCCAGCAGCAGCAACTGCTGCAGCAGCAGGGACCTCGTAAGGACCTGAAGGAGTTTGCCAGCCCGGCCGTGCCTCCAGTGGGTGCCCAGCGCGTTCCAGTCCTGTCGAGCATCAAAGCCAGGCTCAGTCCGGTCCTCCCGATGAAGCCCCAGATGGCCATGCCCAGTCACCCGTCAACCGCCAATGGTTTCTCCACGACAAAGGACACCAACCTCCGCAGCAACGACGGCATCGAGACGATCCGGGTGACCGACATGACGAGCTCGGCGATCTTTCCAAAGTCCTTTGGAAACATTTTCAACACGATCAACAAATCGGTCTCGACTGCATTCAGCAACCTCATCTCGACCGGCGACCCCACCGGTCCGCCACCCGACCCGGGCCTCGCCTCGCACGGGAGCCAACTCGCTCCGGGAACGCAGCCATTTCTGGGCGGGGGAGATTCGGGCGGTGGGGGCGGTCTTCTCGCCCGCTTTCAGTCGCTGTCCCCAATCGCCAGTCGTCGTGGCATACCCACCTGTACAGGTGTCCCTATGACCGGTGCCACCACAAGACCTCCTGGTCCTCCTCTGGTTGCCTCGTCGTCATCTTCTGCTGCCTGCAGCTTAACACCGCAAGTGCCGCAGGTCCGGTCGTATCCACCGTCGCCTCTGCCGCAGCCTTGGACGCCACCGGTACGACCACAGGTCAACTCGACTCCGGCTATTGGAGTTACTGAAACAGGTGCCTTCCAAAGCGTCGCTGACAGATCCCTACAACCGCAAAGCATTCCAACCGGTGAGTTCATGGAAATCAATCAATGACCTCTAAGACGTTTAAGTTTAAATTTTACACCAGTAAATATATTAAGTACACATAGTGCCCCATGTCAATCGGGCTAGCACAGTCTGTACATGTGGACCTTAAAATTTAATGGCGTGGCTGCCATTCAGATGTGCCGCTGTGGTGAAGGTTTTTCATTGAAAAATTATCAGGGTCGAAGCCATATGGTCGCTATAGAAAAATGTGTTCATTTATTTGTCTACCAAAGTTCACCTCTTCAGTTCGAATTTCTTGTACTTTGTCTAAAATTGTGGGTTTTGTGTTAAATGGCTTGACATTGGCTGTAAGACGCCTTTCATGAAGTCATCATCATCAGGATCCATGGGCCGAAGGCCCGTAGGTGTCCAACGCTTGCATCGTATCCATGGGTGAGGCCCGTTGGAGTTTTGCATTGGTTAATTTTGGTTTACGAACGGAGTATCTGCACCCATCCATTCGACCTTCGCACTTCTCCCTTAAAGAGAGTTCCATGAAGTAGTGCTATTTAAATGTTCATTTACATTACATTAAATCCATTGCTATTGTTTGTAAATGAATCCAGAGGAATCGCGATTCCCTGCGTCGGATTCCTTTGGCTCAGTCCGGATCCGACCGTTGCAGCCCCCTGTCGAAACATCACAGCCGGTACGCACTCTCCCGAGACCATTCCAACAGCAGCAGCCGCAACACCAGCAGCAGCAGTACCAGCAGAACATCGTTCCGGGTGGATTGCCTTATTCCGCAACGCTCCCCCACAGAAGCACGGCTCCTCACCTTCCCCGCAACGCTTCCATGTCCGAGGCGCACGGCTCCTCGCCGATGCTCTTCAACCCTGCTGCTCAGACGACCGTTGCCAAACCGCCGCGCGACGAGTACTACGGTTCGGCCAACCTGACGGGTCGGTCGCGGACGCCGAGCCCGTCTCCCTCTCCCCCTCTAGAGACGACGACGACGACTGCGTTGCCGAGGAAGGCGGGCCAGCCGCGCAAGCTGCCTACGATGCCGCAGAAGCCTTCAGTCCTGAACCTCAGTGCGAAGCCGTGCATCATCGAGGACCACATGCCTCACGTCCTACCATCGCCCGTCACGCACCAGGCTTTCCGACTGCCCGGCTCCATCAACTTCCCGCGCTTGAACGCCTCTCCGTCGCACGGACCGATGGCCGTCACGCCGGACCGCGACTACGCCACCACGACGACCACGACAACGACCAGTGACCAACCGTCGTCCTGGTCGCAGCGCTCAAACCTTCCGCGGTCGGTGAGCAGCCAACAGCTCGGACAGATGTATGGCAGCATGAGGGACCGAGACAGACGGGACCCCGGTCAGCGCTACCCGAGTCAGTTCCTCTACCCCACGACGCGTGTCGAAGACACAAGGCACCACCACGAACAACACGGGCATCACCCGGCGCACGGCGCGTCCGATCGGAGGCACGTGGCCATGGAGGACTTCAGGGGACCAGCGTACGGCAGCAGCAGCGAACAGCACGCTGCTGCCACCTTACCGCGGATCTTTAAGGGAGATAAGTACACGCCGCGCAGGACAGGTCAGTATTCGTCGGGTAGCATGACGTCGCTTCGACATCATCAACTGAAGCCGAAGAGGCCGAACGACAGCGACTCCGAAGACGAGGATTGGTGCTAGAAACGGAGACTGAAGCGACGATGATGACGACGCATCCGATGCTGTCCATTCCGGCAAAGACAACGTACAGGCGTACAGAGACTTGCTCACAGTTTTTCAATCCTCGTTTATGAGTTTCTGCGGTGGACAGTGTGTTGAAGTTTTCTCGTTTTTTCACGCCTATTTTGTTGTCGACGAAGAACAGATGGTATTTTTTCTCTCGCTAGTTTTGTCAGTTTTTCGATTCTCTGATGACGTGACGCCGGCCGTTCGACAAATGGATTTTGTCTGTTACTAGGAAATGATTACTACTGTTTAAGGAGGCCTGCACTCAGACAATAAAACAATAGCCAGATGCATACACCTCGATTCAGTTGGCACTAATTAATTAATAATATCATTAATTAAGTATTAATGTCACCTTTTAGTGATTGTCCTAATCCTATTTTGGGCCACAATGAAAATGCACAATACAACTGTAGGGCTTGCCATTGGTTGGATCTCTGCTCAGACGAATTTCAGCTGGAGCCAAATTTTTCCTATGCTAAAATAGTTGTTCTAACCATGAAAGTCTGTGCTCTAGTCTAAATTTTAGCGCTCTGGTCAAATCTTCGTTTACCTAAACCAGTGCTTCCCAATCTGTTTTTGCTATGGAACCTTTTTCATCTGTAAATTTTTTGATGGAACACCGACCTAAACAGAACATTGGTTTTCGTAGAGTCTGAGAAGCAAACCAATATAGGTTTAATTAATAACACAATTATGAATATCTTAATTCTGTTTTATGCAGGGAGATTTTAAACAGAATAGCTCATTTGAAATAATGAACTTTATACTCTTAACCATATCCCTTTAAAAGCAATTATAGGGAATAAGTGAGGTTTGTCCAATTTCCTCATGGAACCCTTGTCTTCCCCTCATGGAACCCTAGGGTTCCACGGAACACACTTTGGGAAACGCGAACACACTTTGGGAAACGCTGACCTTAACTGTGTCTGTATCTGGAATGAGTCAAGTCTCTTTGCTGTAAATAAATCTGTACCGAAATTTGGGCTAAATGCAAGTAATAACCTTAACCAGGTCCATGCATAATCTAATATAATGTGTACTGGAATCAAATCCATGTACTAAATGATTCATCCTATTGCAAGGAAACCATGCCATAACAGACTAATTCTTGAATAGTTCAGGTGTTTAAGAGGGTTTCATTGTGCATCTTACTATCAATATTCCTCACTCATCGAGGGACCATCAAACTAACTAGCCTCGAACCAAAAAGCCTTGACTTTGTCACAACCCCAAGGCCCAGACACTAATCCCCAACTGCAGTTAGGCTTTAAGCCCTTCCAATCATGAACACTTGCTGTGGTGGTTGCAGGCCTGTCTTGAGTGAAAAAGTGTTAGCCTCGCTTGGTTCTGAGAAAATCTGATTTTCAACTGGAGATGCAGTACTGCGCTGGAAGAACAGAATTGAATTTATTTTGACATACCTTCATCGTGATAATAATAATTATACTCTCTTGTGTGTACGCATGTGTGTGTGTGTATTTTGTGAACTGTCCTGCATTTTCAGAAGAAGTCGTTAGCATTGTCATTTGTGTGACATAATCTTAAACGAACCGGTTCGTAGTTTAACTTGAAGCGATTTCGGCGATTCCTGTCTGATGCAAGGGGTCAGACGGACCAAGGCATGACCTGGACGTCCTAGTCTGCAATCTAGAAAGATCATCATCATTGTTGTCGTCATCATATTCCTTGTTTTCTAGCTCAGGTGGCGAGCCTGGGAGCGCACGCCCAAAGTGGCACATGTACATGCAGAATTCAGAGCATACCCCAAAATTTCAAACTTTGAAATACACAATCACTCTAGGAATTCACATTTTCTATTGTGAAGGATTTTATTTCAACACGTTTCTGAAAGCATCTTTGAAATAATGTCTTTTATATTTTTTGCGCTTATTAAAACCTAGTGGAGAACAATCATTATATACCTGTACTGTGCAAAATTCCGAGGAGCAAAAGAGGGTAGTTTTTAAATGATTTAGCGACACTTTTGGCACTTACCTTAAAAGTTGGCCACCGCTGTTCTAGCTCATTGTCATTGTCATTGCAGGCGTTTGGTTTGTTATTATCCTTTGTAAAAACATGTATAATATTGCCATCATCATAGGCATCATCATGTTCGCTGTTTGTTGCTATCATTCATCAATTTCATCATTATGATCATCATCATCATCGCGGTCTCTGCTGTTGTCTCATTTGTTGATGTTATGTCCTCCTCCTTGACTGCTTCATCGTCAACTAAATGACTATCACCATCATCATCATCTGCATCATCGCCATGTTCGTTGTTATCATCATTGATTGTCATCAACAGCATCGTCAGCATCTGGCTCATCACCCTTATCATCAGTTATTTTATCATCAACCTCTTCATTAACATTTAGGTAATGAAAGAATTAAGTATAGGGAATTCAATCTCAATCGCTATAACTTTCTTGACCTGGAACCGATTTTTAGCCCCATCTATCAATTTTGTTTTGACTAAGCGCCTGTGAATAAGCTGGTTCCCACGACTTCGCTTTTTTGCAACGTTGTAGAAATCTTACGATTATGATTCTTCACTAGCTCAGAGCTGACCGTAGCCTGATTAATGGTTTCCTTGACCAATGCATTATGTGCTTCCTGATGACGATTTCACTTGATCATTGACTTATGCCTAGCGCATTATGAGAATGGCGCCTATAGATGTCACTGGATAAGGTTTAGCTTAGAGCTCATCTCTGATTAAGTCACCACAATAAAATTCATAAAAGACTGATAGAAGGGATGAATTGAGAGTGTGGGAGAATAGAATGAGGAATGGAGAAAGTGGTGATGATGGAAGGAGGAATGGAAGAAGAGAGAGTGGGGAGGTAACTGTGGAATTTGCCACTTTTTATTACCATGGTTTTTGTCAATCGCTAATCACATGTAACAAGATCATGACATTGCTGATAATGTAGATGATGATGATAATGATGATGATGAAGATTGTGCCAACCATGATGATGATTACGTCAATCGTTCATTGTGTGGTATTGCTTTTTATCTAGACTTACTATTTGTAAAGGTAGTTGCTCGCTGCGAAGTCCGGTTTTGTTAAAAGCTGATGCAACAGTTTTTATGGATTTTCGTGTATTTTAGTCTTATATATATATATATTTATCATGTGCCAAAGAAAGCCTGTTGTCTGTTGATCATGTCTTGAAAAGCGTGTTGGTAAAACTTGTCTTGACATTTTGCTGTACTTGTGAATTTTGATGACATTAGCTCTGAAAGACAATTTCTTTTTTCTGATCAGCAAAAACAAATTGCATTCAGTCTTACTAGTTAAATTCATTTTTTTCATAAAAGGACTGCTTACTATTCTTAAGGGTTAAAGTCATTTTGTCCATAAAACTGATTGCTTATAATTCTTAAGAGGTAAATTCAGTTGTCTCTAATGCGGATTGCTTATTTTCTTAAGAGTTAAATTCATTTTGTTCTTAAAACGGATTGCTTATTTTCGTAAGAGTTATTAAATTCATTATGTCCATAAAACGGAATGCTTCTATTTTTAAGAGTTAAATTAATTTTGTTCTTAAAACGGATTGCTTGTATATTCCATATATTCTTATGAGGTACATTCATTTTGTCCACATTCCTGATAGTTAAAACCGTTTAGTTGGTAATTTTTCAGTTGCTGCTGGTCAGAGAATTCATTTCTTGTTGTGTGTAACGTCAAACTTTCTTCTGGTCAAAGATTATTCATTCCTTTGGTTCGTGAGACAATTATTTTCTGCAGGTGCTTCTGTTTCTGTTAAATTACTTGAATTGTGGTTGGTTGTTTCTTGCTGTGGATGCAACACTAGCAAGCACAGCAACGTAAGCAAGCCAAAGCGCATTTGGATGGGAATGTGACTATCCTTGGAATACGAAGCCATCGGAGTCAACTCCTGTCATTCCATCAGGTACGGCAGCTAAGTACCAATACAAGTTGGGAGTTGGTTCAGTGTCCCTTTGTTGTACTGGAGTTCGTAATCAAACTACTGCCTCAAGTGGCGCTTTAGAAGTTTGGAGATTACGATTACTGTAGGTTCCAGCCTGCTGGGCAAAGTCCGAAGCCTATAAGGGCCAGGTATCAGCTGTTTGTACACACTTGACTTGTGCCTCGGGTTCAAACTTGCACACGTTATAAATAAATTGTTGACTTGCTGCAGTTGTATTTGAATTTTAGACGAAACATCATTCGATCCCATACTAAAACTCTGAGGAAATTTTACTGTGGCATGTAAAAAAAATTTTTACATATGTTTTGACGATTATTCCTCAATGAATTCCATCACAGAGAGCTTGTAGGACAGTGAACCTTTCGTTTTGAGAAGCACTGAGCATTAAAGCGTCTGATTTTGATTACACAACTTCTGTATTCTGTCGTTTCTTTTTCATACTTAAAAATTTCACGTCTGGTGTATTTATCTGTTGTTGAGTTTTCTGGTGATGTCTTCAGCTGTCGATTTTCCTCTTTGCGCAAGTTGTTAATTGTGTCAACCTCTACTTGAGCGATACTTGTCAAAAAATATAAACTGTCAAACTCTCAAACCGTCATGGTTAAATGCCGTCTCATTTTGGATATGAATTTGAAAGCCTAGGTCATGTACTATAAGCCTTCTATATGGCTATTTAAATAGTATATTTTAATGAACCTCACAAAGTCAATAAAATTGGCTATCTCAAAAGACAGTGTAATTAAACAGTTACTACCTGGTACAATGTACCAGGTACATGTCTCTATAAACAGTAACTCTCCTGGTCAAAGGATTCTTAGATGAAACACATATTAACGATAACTCTATTCGATTAACTCACCAGAAAATAGCATTAAAATATACTATTTAACAACTTACAGATATATGTACGTTCATATCTAGACGATTAATGTAGCTCCAATTTAGTACTGTGTAAAGTATCCCATTTTTGTACTGTCACTGGCTGTACACTCTCAGTGGGAAGAAGCAGCACTATAGCCATTCTAATTACAATATTCTGAGTGTATATTCATATCCAGTATTTTTAACCTTGCAAAAAGTATAATAATGAGGTTAGAATTTGGCGTCATATACGTCATATAAAACCACAACAAAACGTGAAGCATTACGTGCCATTTATTTCAACCGAAGAAAGGCACTTGAAATTATCATGAAGTCAGGCATAAGCAGTTAAGGCTCAATATGACTTAAGTAAAACTGCAACGTTGACATATAACCAAACCAGGCAACCAGCTTTAATTACGATAATTAACGTGCTAGCACCTGGCGGCTAAAACACGAACAATGCAGTTAAAAAGTGTTCGATCGGCGGATTACAGAACAGTCCCCTTGCCGGTCTCTGTCGGAAAAACACGGACATGCTGACAAACAGTTGCATACTAAAATAACAGAAATTCAAGTATTACCGTCAGACACACGCATCCAACCACAGATACAGATACATTTTGCACACATGTTACCGACAAGCACATATTTGTGGTGAATTTCTGTCATATGCATATATGTGTATGTTTCTAAGTAAGGACAACACCTCCAAGAAGACTGCTAAGAGTCGGAATCTATCCTAAAGAAATTTCATAACGTACATTCGTACAAGGAACTCTTCCAGTCACAAAATGTCGATTTACATTGAAGACTGAAATACCTGGTTACAATTATTATCATGAATATTATTATTTGAGGCAACCAGCTTTAATTACGATAATTAACCCGCTAGTACCTGGAGGCTGAAAAATGAACCAGGCAGTTGATTGCCTCTGAGTAGTTTCCTTTAAGGGGTGCTATATAAATTACCGAATGAATGAATTATTAGCAACTTCTATGGTGTTGATGTCTCCTGAACTGGTCAGCATCAACAGATGGCACAGAAACCCATAATTAGGAAAACATGGACATTAAAATAGTTCTCACAGAATTTTTCCAACAATCTATCTATATTTGAGTGTATATATATATAATTACATATATATATATATTGTGAGTGTATATATACACAATATATATATATATTATATGCAAATATACATATATGCATACGTGTGTCCAAATATGGCCAACATCATAAAGATCAATGATGGTTATCATCATCAATGCTGAATTCCTACGAACCTCAATTGCATAACAGTACACACACAAACGACACAAACACAAAAACTACTTCACAAAGATTGTTAATATTTTAAAAGCATCTTAAGATATTTGGCTATAGGAAATACGTCATGCAACAGCAAGCATGCCCAACAGACCAGCAAGCTGTTGTAATTACACCAGCATTTGGCCATTCACGATCTGCACCACTTAAATTGTATCATAATGTAAAATTGAACGACAACATCCTGAATAGAAAATGCCACAGCATCTGCAAGAACGAACACAAGCGGAAAAACGAAACTCAATCACAATGATCAGCGATATGTTACAGCAATTGTAAAATATGAAACATAATCATTACCAAAAACACTAGAATACAGTCAAACCTAAATATCAGCTCGTGGCTGGAAATCAGGCACCACGTAGACTACTGATTATGCTTTGATGTTATTATACCAGAGTTAATGTATAATGTAAACTCCTTTATCATGGTGTCACTTAGGTCTGACTGTAAACTGACTGCTTGTAATAGCAGTACTAGCTGGATGACACCTTAAATCAAATCGCAAGAGATTCACGAAAGTTAGCGATATTTTTCTTCCACCATTGACAAGCAAGTTATCAGTAGAAATTTCACAAGTGTTGGCGAATGTGACTTTTTATAGAAACATTTACAGCAATAATTATTTATAGCAGCATAGCTATTCAGTTCATTTAGAAGGCTAACAGTATACGCAATTAGGCAGCACTAAGCAATCTGCAAAATAAACTAATGAAATTTATTAATATCTGTATGCTACACCTGTTGAAGGTGAACTCAGTAGAGTCCAGAACACAGCCATGCAATTCAAGTTGTGAGCATGAACATATATGTCACAGTTCGAAATTAAGTAAAGATTGTTAATCCATCACGAAAATCCAGAAGGCAGGAATTCTTGACCACTACACACTCAAGACAAATTAAGTCTAGATTGCTTACTAATTACGAGTTTCTAGACAATGTCACATTGAACAAGAAAGGGATATCCAGGCAGTGACGTAACGAGGGGGCAGGGGGGGCCGCCGCCCCCGGGCGTAGGACAGGGGGGGCACAAAATTAGGCTTTAGAAATTAAAAAAAAAAGAAATCAGGCAAGAATAGCTAAAAAAAGTACAAAAAAAAGTAACTATTATGCATGAGTCTGGCAGGGGCGCGGGGCGGGGGAGCGCAAAATGAGGCTTCTGCCAATTTAACCACTTTTTCATGAAAAAAGACGGAAAAGAAAAAAAAAAGGTCATCAGAATTTTTGGCGGAACTAAGAAAAAAATTTTCAGGAAATTCTTGCCCCCGGGCGCACGAACCCCTAGTTACGCCACTGTATCCAGGACATGATCCTGCCAGGTTTAAGTACAGATAAGGATGAAAGGTAGTGAGGGATATGATTTAGTATTCTGGCACACAGTGCCAGATACCTGGATAATTACAGGATGTACTAAAAGTGATTGGGAAACTGATGCAGCTCATCGTTAAAGTGTTAAAGGTTCTGGTTCTGAAAAATCATATTCAGACTCAGCTGTCATCATGCCAGGCTTAAGTACAGATAAGGATGAAAGGTAGTGAAGGATATTCATTCCCACATCCAAAATAAATTTAAATTGTAAAGAAAAATGGAACAGCTTTAAAGACAAAACTAAACGTCCATGTAACACACACGAAAGAAAGGAACGCGAGAAACATCATCGAAAAATCCTTAAAACAGACTGCAGAAGATCAACCAAAGCAAATGCCAGTTAAGTTCTTAAAACAGACTGATTAGAACACAGTTTAAGGTCAATCAATATCATTATTGTATACATCAAATCAAGCAAGTGTACAGACAATGTTCATCACAACTGAAATGACAAAGCCAATAAAACATACACAATGTATTCCTATTACAATGTTACCAACATTAGCAGCATGCAAAAAGTCACACGACAGTGCGACTCTGAGGCATAGGATTACGGCTAGGAAAGCACTGTTACGATTGCAAACTGTTGTGATTATATTGCACGGTCAAAAGATCATCACAAATCATAACTACAAATTCATTACATTTTCTTTGAACTTAATCAATCAAAACAATTCAAAGCCTACGCATTTGCTCAATAAATCAACAAATCAATCAGCCGATTAGTCAGTCAATCAGTCAATCAATCAATCAATCAATCAGTCAGTCAATCAGTCAATCAGTCAGTTAAGCAGCAAGTCTAAGTCATCTAAATAGTTGATCAATCACGTGATCAAATCATCAAACTGATCCTCAATACAAATTCTGCCCTAAGGTTAAATGTAATGTAATGTAATGTAATGTAACAAGACATTTATATGCCACTTAAGAGTCTCACAGAAGCGCTCAACACAAATGGATTTCACGTGATTTACACACTGCAGGCCCAAACTCAATCTACAACAATTAGCCTTTAGGAAGAATGCACTGATATGACAAACACTATACAGGCACTTACACCTATCAGTTGGATAATTTAAACAATCCACATTTATAATTACAACTACAAAATATACTTAATTAAGTTATCATCTACAGACTGGATATGTTAATCTATAATCACTATTCATTTCAGGCACTTCTTAAAAAACTCATCATCCAGAGCAAACCAGTAAAAAATTAACAATCCTGCAGTTGGATTATAGGACACAATCATTGATGCAATCAGATAGCAGAAAATGACCAATCACCCAGCACGATGGTAAAGAAAGATTAACTAAGCACCAAAAACTCGTCAATGATTGATCAAGTATTAATACACAAAAGCAACACTGAACTGATAAATTTCTCGATCCAAAGCATAAGAAAAGGATCGCATTTCTATATACAACGATAAAACCAGTCGAAGAATCATTCAACAGATACAATCGACAAACGAGATTTAACCAAAACATGTGAAAGGCAATTAAAATTAGCACCAGGCGCGAACACTATTAAAATCGTATAACGAGCAGAAGGCTAACGAAGAGAGAATGAAGTTATGGGGCTGAGATTTTTCGGAATATCAAGTCCAGAAAATTGCAATTCATTGAACTAGGACATGGAATGGACTGCCAGGAACGTGTCTTTCACCCCATCGAACCACGACCAAGTAATTGCCACGCTCCTTCGGCTGATAGTTGACCGCATAGTGACCGCTGCCCAGATGCTTGATGTTCACCTCTTCACACGGACCACTTGGACCCATCACTCCAATGAGTAAAATGCCCTGACCTACGGAATAAAAACAAGATTAAGACATTACTGCAGAATAGCAATACTAAGATTAAGCTGAATCAAAATTATTGTTAAGTTTAGGATTATGCTTAAGAAAAAACAATAGCAACGACAGCAATTAAAAAACGATTTTTTTATAATCGTAAATGCACATTTACACAATTCAATTAAAATTTGTTAGGAGACAAATCCCAACAGTTTTACTACCTCTACTATGGCAACCACAGTAGCCATGGTCACAATCACCATTGTTACCACAGTACGTTAGGTAAATATCGTAACTCTTGTAAACAGGGTCAGCTGGTCAGTCTGCCTACCTGCATGTGATGTGTCAACATTGAACGTTGACTGCTTGTTAACGAGGCCTTTGTGAAGTCCTGGGCCTTGTGAGGCGATAAGAGATGACGTCTCCTCATCTCGATGTTCGTAGCCATTCGTTAGGTCATGTTCTCTTGACATCTTCTTGTTCTTTGACTGAGAATCGACGATTACCTGTGACTGTTCGTTCCAGGCAGACGGCCGACCGGGACCTAAGACAAGACAGGAAAAGGGACAGCAGTGTAAGAGAACGGTCAACTATCGGCCTCAGAGATTTAAGATTTAAACCACTTTAAAATCTGTCTTCTAGTTCCCAAGGTATCACATTTAAATCAGCCAATCTACCTCTGCTGCTTGCTCACTTATCATACCAACAAATATTACACTTATTAACGAACGCTGTAATACAAAGGTGATGAATCCATGGCAAGCATGCCCAAAATGGCATGCGTATAAATGTTTTAGGCACGTGGAATACAGAGCATCTCTTACAAATTCAACCTTCTAAATAATCACTTCAGGAAACCACATTTCCTTTTAAGAAGGATTTCGTTTTAAAACCTTTCTAATTGCATCTTTGAAATAATGTCTTTTATTTCTTTTTTTTTTTGTTCAAGTTAAATGTATATGAAAAAAATCCAAACCCAGTTCTAAAAATAACACAGGCCCACACAAATATTATTATTATCATTATTATTATTATTATTACTATTATTATTATTGTTATCATGTATTAACTACGCACCACTATCTAATGACCAAGCATCAATCGATGGTGCTGAGCAATTGTGAGTGGACTTGCTCAATGATCCTACACAGTAACCATTTGAGGGGAGACTTAAACCCATACTCTCAGCGTCACAAGGTGAGCGCTCTCACCAATCACCTATCATGTCCCATTATACGCACCATATTTGTATATGCAGTGATTTAAACATACCTTCGACATGGACCACAAAGGGACTGTTGGGTATATGCGTCTCACCCCCATACGTTAAGCTGATCTGATAGAGACCAGGGGCACGTGGGGTGTACGTCAACTCATATCCATTGTCCATCTCATGGCAGTTCACCTCAACCTTTGATGGTCCATCGACGCTCACAGCCAACGAACCAGGACCAGCGTCCAACGTGTGCACTGTAAACCTGGCTGGCTTCCCTGAAATTTAACAATCTTAGATGTAACAGTATTAAAAATAAAGCATAATCTACCCAAATCAAGATAATCTTAAATGTAACAACAGTAATAATAAAAACGTTTTTTACCAAAATCAAGAATTATCTTAAATGCAACAATATTAATAATAAAAAAGTAAGTAAGTTGCCTTAAACATAAGTTTAAGGCAACTAACATATCACATTTGTGGTGTACCAGGTATGTAGCACATTTGCCATACATGTATTTAATTATAAAAATTTGTGGTGCATAAATCTTCGTATAATAATAATAATAATAATAATAATAATAATAAATAATAATAATAACGTAACAGACTGTCTGTTGGCATGGTACAAGTAAATTCAAAGCATCCATGGATCGAGTGCAACATTTCTTAATAATATACTTCTCAGTATAACTTCATAATCCAATGATACTCAAATATCACCCTTAATACCCAATGAAATATAACCAATTGGCACCAGTTTTCCAAACACTGCTACCATGGAAACTGCATTCAACCAAAAACTTGTTGTTGATCACTGACCTGTCCATCCTTTGGTCAGTCCTTCCCCTTGTGCACGTACTTTCGTAGGATTTGTCTCTTGTTTTCCGACTATCAGAAGGAAAGGACTTCCCTTAACTGGACTGTCATTTCGGTTAACGTGAATTTTGTGCAATCCGTTGCAATGTGGAACAAAGCGAACTGCAAAGCGACCTAGCCAACAGAAACAGCTCCTAAATTACCATTCACTCAAGCTATATGAAACGCTAGAAGCTTAAATAAAATAGGAAAACTGACAGACAAAAGTCAAATATTCCCAGATAAAGCCAAATATTCCCAATAAAGACACAATAGCCTACTCCCAGATAAAGCCAAATATTCTCAGATAAAGCCAAATATTCCCAATAAAGACAAAATACTCCCAGATAAAGCCAAATATTCTCAGATAAAGCCAAATATTCCCAATAAAGACAAAATACTCCCAGATAAAGCCAAATATTTTCAGATAAAGCCAAATATTCCCAATAAAGACACAATACTCCCAGATAAAGCCAAATATTCTCAGATAAAGCCAAATATTCCCAATAAAGACAAAATACTCCCAGATAAAGCCAAATATTTTCAGATAAAGCCAAATATTCCCAATAAAGACACAATACTCCCAGATAAAGCCAAATATTTTCAGATAAAGCTAAATATTCCCAAAAAAAGACAAAATACTCCCAGATAAAAGTAAGCTATTCCTAGATAAAATATTCATGCAAGCCAATCATTCCCTGATAGAAGCCAGGATTTCTTGATAAAATGCCAAAATACCAGCAATCAAGCTACAAACTAATTTCCTACAGACAGGTCAAATAAATTTCCATGGCACCCAAGAATTCTCACCATGGTTGAGCTGCTGAATAAATGCCGGTTCTTCCAATCCATCTGGATCTACAACATCTGCCTTCAGACTACCAGGCTCTCCACTCATGCTCAGCAACAAAGATGTCGGTCTGTTTACCTGTCAGCAATTTCATCAACATTTCACAATTATAAACACAAGTAATTAAGTATATTCTTTATTAAACCAGTTCCTTAGCCTTGGCATATGAAGGTGGGTGGCCAGCCCTCTCCCCCACTGAGTTCTCCAACTGAAATGTTACAGTCAGTGTACTCATTTCATAGCTGAATTCACTAGGGTGCACAAGTGGACAAGCAGGAATTCTGCAAATATCTCTCTACCCTGGTTGGGAATTGGAACCCCGACATCTCTGCTGATAGTCCAGCATGCTAATCACGAGACTATCACACACTGTAGTGGGCAAATCATCTTACGGTCCTGCACGGAAGGCCAGTGCATTGCAGGACTCGCAGTGCCGCTTAAAATCAAACATCTACAATGGTAAGAAACATCTTGCAGCATTTTTAGCTGAGCTAGCTAAAGGTGCTATGAAGTGTCTTGAAACATATACCCATACATACAAAGAAGTATCTAAGCCACACATACCTGGCATACATCGTCTTCATTCACGGAAACTGTTGAATCACCCTCACCAGAGGACGCCACTGGAATTCGGAATGGAGAGTTTGGAACGTTATCACCATTGAACTTTATTGAAAGCAGATAATCGCCTAAAACAACACAGAAAATAATTAAAACAGTCCGCTCTATGAAGCTTTCATGTAGCTGTCTGTCTGTCTGTCTGTCTGTCTTGTTGTCTTCCTGCCCGTCTGTCTACCTGCCTGCTTGTCTATAAGTAACAAAGTCTCTGGTACTCTAAACTCAAGGAACCGAAAATTCCATACTTAAAAACATTCCTAAAATTCCATACATAAAAATGAATGCACACAAGTGCAAATTAATATTAAAAATAAAATTATAATAGCTATACAATGCACATTAACAAGTACACCTAGTAATAGTGATATTCTAGCAACAACATTTAAGAAAAGCAGTGAGCACCATTTTCAGTAATATGTCTAAAAGAAAAATAGAGAAAGAAAATGACAATTACACGATTCATGTGATTAACGATTATGGACTTAAAAGTCATTGATGGTTGCCATGCCAACTGATCAACAAAGCGTGACGATTAGTATTTAATGGAGACCTGGTTGACTGCAGACGTAGGTGACGTCACAGGACCCATCCAAACGGTCCTCTATGTCAATCACGGCCTTTGATGGTCCTTCCATGACGACCGATAGGTTCCCGGCCCCAGCCTCCTTTGTGTAGATGCCAAACTGACCTAGAAACATGAAACGAATACACCTTATTAAATGTCTTGCAATGCACTGGCCTCCTGTCCAGGACCTTAAGATAATTGGCCCACAACTGGCTCAAGGGATGAAGAGCGGCACTTGATTACCTCCACTATGTTCCACTAGAAACATGGGAACATTTTGTATTGTATTGTATTGTATTTGATCATTTATAAAGCGCTTCTCAAACAAAGGTCTTTCAGAAGCGCTCCCAGTGCGAGGTATTCCGACAGAAAAGAAAGGTTTTAAGGTCAGATAAAGAGGAAGAGATGCCACTAGAGAGGATGGTAGAGCATAGAGAAGGAATCCATGCAGACAATGGATCTGGAGTAGTAACAAAGTAACATCCCAACCAGATATGCTTTCATCTAAATTCAAGTCCACCAATCATAATACATGTATATTGGTTGGGCCCCACAATGTGTGCGTGTGTGTGCGTGTTAGCCTGTTACTGATGATGGTTCAAGCCATCTAATAATAATAAATAATAATAATAATATAATATCTTTCTTTAATTTAGCGCCTGACAAGCCACTGCGCTGTACATTTACATGTTATGCAATTGAAACAATCTTAACTAGTTAACTACTAACAGTACTTGTAATACACGGCGCTTAATAGCAGCCTACAAAGCAAATCCGCCCTTAACGACATTTCGCCAGATGTTATCCAACGCGCCACCGGACCCCCCCCTGTGCATTGTTTTGCTTGCTCAAGTACTTTCTGTTCTTAACGACATTTAAAATGTGTAAGGTAGTCTAAAAAGGCGTTTTATTCTGCATCTAGATGACTAGGTACATAATTTACCATGCATAAGCTTGCTCATCAAAATCGAGCAAAACAACCAAACACATCACATTTGAGAGTATGTATGTAAATTAATTTTTTAACAACCAATCAGTGCACAGATACAGCTTCAACTATATTTAGCACGACCAATCACAAAACGTGAGGCCAGATATAAACAAGATTAACAACCATCAATGCACAGATGGTGTTTCAACTGATTTTACAACTATCCGTCACAACAAAGAAGACATTTCTTCATCTGATAAAATTACATGGAGTACATAATAGACAGAACTAACCTGGTGAATTGACCTTTCCGCTCTCCAATCCCATTCCGATGACCTGCACTCGATCCGCTCCACCCTCCATGATCGGTCCCACTGTGAAACGAAATGGACTTCCTGGAAACGAGCAACAGAAACAAACAACTAGTTATAAAAATGCTCGATGAGAAAACCAAAACAGTTGCAATTCGCTTTTTAATCTAAACCGATTTTCTCTATCACATCCATACCTCTGGCTTTCAGTACTTCTCTAGATATTAACACAACAGGTTAAAGAACTACTTAAAGATCTAAATATTTCTAAGTATTAATGTTGAACTTTTTAAGAATCTCTCAAAGGTACAAATATTTGCACTTATTAATGATGAAATTTTAAAGAATCTCTCAAAGATTCAAATATTTAGCATTCGTTTGAGTTCTAGAAGAGTTCCAACAGAGAATGAGAATGGTGCATATTCACCTGGAATGTTAATCCCGCGATGTCGAACACTGACCCTATGAACCCCAATCTCCTGAGGTACGAACGAGATGGCGTAATGACCCGAATCCAATTCGTTGACACAGCAGACTTCCGAAACAAATGATGGATTGACGACAGTGGATTCCAAGTCTTTCAAATTAATACCTAGCACATGTATCAATAATACATCAATATCAATAATACCTCAATAATACTTAGCACATCAATAACAATACCAAGCACATAATAATAATACCTACCAGACAATAATAATAATATCTAGTACATCAAGCAAATTGCTTTTAAGTTGTTTAAACCTGCTTCCAAGTGTTTGAAACTTGCCTCTAAGTATATATGCATGACATGGTGTCCAACTTTGTACATTCAGAGTCTTTCATCCAACAGTTGTGGGTTTAAGTCCAGTCAGCAGACCCCATATAAAGACACTGGACTGGCTATTCGTGCACCCCTTAGTTCACGAGCATAATAAGAGCAATAAATAAATAAATACGTAAATAAATTTGATATTTTCTTTCAAGTCTACTAAACTTACTATGGTTCTACCTAAGCCTCTCAAATATAGTTAATTTGCTTTAAATTCTAAGTACTTTAAAACTGGAATTCCAAGGTTTCCAACTCTCTATGAATCGTTCAAAACTGGCTTCCATGTCAGTTAAACCGGCTTCCACTTCTTTTGATTGAAGAGACGTACCTTGGATGGCTAATCGAAGTAAGCATTCACAGCCAACATGCGTTATGTCCGCATTGTCCTTGAGGTCAGAGGTCTCTATGGACGCAAGATCAGTTGGTCGGCCTTTCACTTGTACCAGGAAAGGGCTTCCTATTAATGTAAGAGAGAAACTGAGTTAAGTACAACCACAAAACTACCTACAATCAAGAGAACAAGTCAATATATGTGCAATTAATACATTACGAACATTAACAGCAGAATCTTCCAACCATTGGTCATAGATCATCTTAAAATTCACAACTATTGAGTAAACGTTGTTGCTTTCCAACTACTAATTCACCAATCTTGAACAACTAATGCTGAATATCAAAAGTTCTAAAGCATTCACTGATTGTGTAAGCACTAGAACCCTAAATGCTGAACAATGTTCAAAAGTACTCATTTATCACACAAATGTATGTAAAATGCTGAACAATGTTCAAAAGTAGGCCTACTCATTGAACACACAAAGTAACAACACTGAACATCAAAAGTTCAAAAGCATTTACAGATCGTACCTAACCTAGAACCATTAAGATCAAACACACTGTTTCTTACCATTAATGTGATCATCTGCAAATTGAACGTTAATGACATAGATTCCTGGTTGGAGTGGCTTGTATCGTACATGGCAAAGGCCGGCTTCATCCTCTTGGCAGTTCATCAGTGCTCTACCCGGACCCTCAATTGACAAAGTCAGATTACCAAATCCTAAATAAAGCAGAAACAGAAATTATGTTATTTAACAGGAAATTGTTGTCTTTTACTAGAGCTAATTGGCTAATCCTGACTCAAATCTTTTCCTTCCCATCATATTTACCTCATGAAAAATTTACCAGCTTAATATTCAGGCTCAGCTAAGACACCATTTGAGCACAATAGCAGTTGCACTGACACATTAAAATCACACTTCTCCAGTGGAATTCCAAAGCCTGGAGAAAGGGAGGGTGATGCTAAATCATCTTTGTTATGACACAGTGTCATTAAACAGCAACTAACAAACCATTGCACTGCATAATTTTCTGGCTACTTTCAGGCTCTTGTAAATTTGTACATTACATTTTAAAACCACATTTCAACTTTAACGCTACAAGTGAAAGCAAGAACAAAGTCATGAGTTCGAACCAGCATCTTTGCAGTTGACGAAGAATTCACAGAACTCGTTTGTCCTTCCGCCCGTCAGTCCTTTGCCAAAAGCTCGAACACGGTCGACACGACACAACTGATTCTCATGTATGCTGATCCGAAATGGAGAGTTTTTTATTTCACGACCGGATCGTAAGACGTTAACAAGGTGCATTCCCGTCTCTTTGGCCGAAAACGATATTCCTAAAATGACAAAATGTATCAGCGTTGGACAAAAGCATTTGGAGTCAACTATTTTATCAGCCACAAAGAATATTACTGTGGCATCTTCTAAGAACCAGTTCAAAGGCACTCCTTGCCAGTCTAGTTGATCTTAACTGAATTAAATTCTCTGACCGAATGAGCATGCTCTGTCATCATCAAACAGGCGTTGATAAAATTTTCATCAAGAATTCAAACTAGGTACAGTTCCCAGCAGAGGGTGCCCTGTGCAAGTGAATATTTGACACACTGGTTAAACTGGCTGTGCTAGAAGTTGTGCTTCATATTGTTTCCTCCACTTAAAAAGAGCTATTTTTCTTCCAGCATTCTAGAAATTAATATATTTTTAACGTGTTTCATAAAGTCAATCCTAGGCACAAATGTAAAAAAATTAAATTATAAAATAAATGAGATTTCAAATGTTTTAAAATGATCACGACTGCATCTCCTGAGTCAACACATGCAGGTACAAGACACCAGGGAGTTACAGAACCAAGACTAGAATCTATAAACTAAAGCTGATAAAAAGACTATGGCTTGAAGCTCATCAAAAGGAACAGCTTTTGTTACCGAGTTGGCCATTGATGAGGCTCTTCAGAATACAGGGAGTCTCTTTTCCAGAAGGACTGCGAATGGTAGCGGTCAAGATATCGACGTCTGGCTCTGTGACCATCAGCGATATCTCGCTTTTATTGCTACCAATCATCAGATTCACCACCTGAAGATCATCACCTGCCAACACAATTACATCAAAGGAATACACAATGTAGAACAATTGTTATTATTATCTATTATTATTATCATAATCATAATATTATCTATTATTATTATTATTATGATCTGCAGTTTTCCACATTTATGCCTGTATGCACAGCAAAGAAGCTTCTCAACGCATCCAACTATGACCCAATAAGAACCTCCCTTCCTTCACCAAATACTCTCCCATTTCAGTAAGTCTCTTTTGACATGCTGTCTTTGGAAACAATTCAAAACATGGTATGAGAACAAGGCTACCGGTACATTTTATCAAACTTTAAACTGTACTAAAGTATTTAATAAGCAGTTCCGATGAATAATGAAGTCTTAGAAATGACTAATAAAACTTTAAGCTGTGTCCTATATTCTAGCATGCATAATTATTCTTTAAAATATTATTTAAAAGTGACAATTAAATTCCTTAGGCTGTCTCCCAAATCCTAGAATTCAGTTATTCTTAGAATATTTACAAATGACTAGCAAATAAATTTCTTAGTCTGTCTTCCAAAGATTCGAATTCATAATTATTCTAAATATATTATCTAAAAATGACTAATAAATAAATTCTTTAGGCTGCCTCCCATATTCCTGAATTCATACTTAATTTTTTACTTAACGAGATTGTAAACAGTTTCAAGGTGTGTCAAATTAGCCTACCTGATGCAGGTATTATTTTGGTGGTGAACGGTGACCCTGCAATGTCTCTGTTGGCAAATTTTATGAACACCTGGTAATCACCGGGCAGCATAGGTGTATATGAAACAGTACATGTGTTGTCATCATTGTCCTCTACGTGAATGTCGGTCTTGGATGGCCCCTCGACTAAAACGACCAATCCATCTGAAAGGAAAAGATAATAGAGCGTCTTAAACTCAGAAATGATGAACAACTTTCATCAAATGCCATGTTTAAATGAAAACAAAGCCAATTTCTTTGCAGGTGAGATGAAAATCGACACAGGTATGACAGCATGATATTATAAATAATTTTATAAAAATAATAAATAAATAATAAATAAAATAAATAAATAAAATAATATTATTATGACAATAATAAAAAATTAGCAACTAACATAATAGTAGATATGAATAAACTGAAACGTTGAAATTAATATTGATGTTAAATTTAATAAGTGAAAACTTGGAAATATATAATTAAATATCAAATCTAATCAATTTTAAAATGTGCATGAAATGAAACCTTATGATCAAAATGATCACGTTTCTATCTGAAATAACTTGGATCAAGTCTGAGAAAGCCTCTCTAATTCTCTGACATATTACACTAAACTGATGTCAAATTTGTACCGAGAAAAATCTCGACATAATTTCTTAAACGGATGAAGCTGAAGCACTTGTTAATAAGCTGGTGCTCTGCGTTTAGCTTTAGAGCAGAACTGTAGAAATTTTGAGTTTACGATTACGATTAAGGTAAAACCGGAACTTACTTGTACCGAGGTCGGCAGTGTTGATGACAAAAGAACATTTTGTTCCGGCAACCCCCTGCACGAGGCCACTGCCATGTGCAGTTACATTCCCAGCTCGAACAGCGTCAACTGAAAACTCGAAAGGGCTTCCATCAACTGGAGAATCGTTGTAAGTGACGTTCATCTGATGGAGTCCAACCTCCGTCGGCTCATATCGAATCGTGACTGTTCCATTTCGATTGTCGATGATTTTGGGAGAGTGGCGCTCACCAGACGGTGTTGTTACTTCGGCTGAAGGCAAAAAACTTTATCTTAGACTGATTTAAAAGTAAATTACTTTAAAAAAACCTATGTTGATTGATAACCTAACAAAACAAGGTTGCATTATAATCAGGCAACAAAGTCCTAAGCTTTTCGAAACATTTAGAATACAATAGATCACATAATATAAGAGAATAATATAACGTGGTAAACATACGGATGAATGGGCCACACATCAAAGTATGAGAACTGTTTCATAGCACAAGACTAAACTAACACAGCATAACATGCCAACTTAATACAACATAATGTAACATAACATCACAACAAGATAACATAACATAATGTAATACAGCATAACATGATAGCATAACACAAGTAAAACGGTAACATAACAGGAGAGCACAAGTAAAATGTAACTTAAAATAACAAACACAATGTTAACATGAAATAAACACAGACATAAAATAGCAGAATGCTAACATAAAATAACCTGACACAAAAAATGGACATGAAATTGGCCCAAAAACATTTTAAGCAGTTAAGCATTTAACAGAAATTAATAAGAATTGATAAGAAAATCCAAAACTGTATAAAGTGACAAGCATATTCACTATGATCATCTTCATCAAGTGCCTCACCCTTAACAAATCCAAAGATCGGACCGACTGCAATCGTAAAATCGACCGGATTGTAAAGGATGGATGCGCCACCATCTATGTTATCAACACCGTCAAAGCCATTTTGGACGACACCATTCGACAATCCAGATGACACTGACTTCGACAACATCTGCAACAACAGAACAACTTACAGTCCAGTAAATGTAAATTCACATATTTTTCTGTAGTGACCACATAGTAAGGCTATGTCCTGCTATTTTTTCATGGAATTTATATGGTTAGATTCTTCACACGTCTTAATGGTGCCACACCAATTAAGGTCCTCATTGCTTGAGATTCAAATCTCTTAAATATATACCTAAGACAACAACAACAGGCTAAACTATAAAGTCAACCAAATGCAACACCAGCTTAACCCTTTAACGATGAGCTGCATTGGTTTTCCAAACATCTTAGTACACACTCGTCATTAAAGCGTTAAAACCCTAATAGTTTTCTGTGTGTTGTTTTGCTAGCTGATAAAACTCTAAATCTTAATGACTTTTAATTTAACCAATTAGTTTGCTCTTGCAGTGGTGCTGTATATAAAAGTTCAACTACAACTACAATCATATTAGTATCATTACAAACATTTAATAAGTCACACAGAAATGTGAATCTGAGGCACAATATAATATCTTTAGAAAGATTCAGTACCAACCATTTCTTCCTGCTCCTTCAAATGACTTGCATAATCTTCTGCATCAAGTGCCTGCACAAAGAAAACAGCAAAGATTTCAAAATGGCCACAAAATAATCACAGACATCACATAATTCAAATCTGTTACAGTCTCTTCTCACACAGTTGGCCCTTACCAGTAATGTAATGCAACATAGTACTCATTTAGCATCTTTCGGGCATCTCCAAAAGCACTGAGCACTTCTCAAGAAGAACAGTATATGCTCTAGCATATAACAATGAATGATGGAACAATATTATTCTAACCTTAAACAGTACATTCTCAGAACTAAATATTCTGGCAAGGTACAGCATGTTCACTGTAGAGCATCATCTGACCCAGTGCAATGTAACCTGGTCGCACCAGGTATTGTACTTTGAACATCTGGTCTGACCAGGCGCAATCCATACTGACACTAAACAGTCACTTAGACCTCATATGGTACGTTTGTGAAGCGAAAGGGATACAACTAACGTGAAAGAACATATCTTAAACAGTATTTTATCTTTGCACAGGTACAAATCATGATAATCATACCTGCTGTTCAAAACAACCTTCGGGAATAGGTTGCCCTCCGAACTTTAGCTGAACATTGTAGACATCTTTCTGAGGAAGGACATACTTCACCTCCGACATTCCATCCTCCATGTTCATTACCTCCGTCTTTACATCTCCTGCTCCCTCACCATTTACACGACTTGTGACGCGTCCAGCTCCACCAGTTGACCGATCAACAACAAGACAACACAGCTCACCAACCGGAACAACCGATCGGACACCACCTAGACAACCAAAACGACAACAAACTATTGTAGTCAAAGCAACAATCAGTTGTAATAATAATAATAATAATAGTAATAATCTTAGTTTAATTTCAAACGGACACAATGCATGATTACAAATCAGTATGAACGGATGATCACAAGTTAATTCAGGAGTCGAATTTAACTGTATATGGCAGCCATGCAAGGCGCCCATCACGTCCTACATCTCATTTCTACGGACGCGCCATCTCGCAAATCATAGGCTGAGTGGACCTTTGGGAGGGTACGGGAAGCGATCCTGCTACCTACTGCTCTTCACGCCAGTGATGTTGCCACTACACTATGGACTCCCATAGTGTAGTGTAATGACTCTCTTCGATCTAGTGCTGTAGGATCACAAATTTGGTAAGGCAATGTAAGCCAATGTATCACAACAACAGCCATTGTGCATTTTCAAGGACTTGGCCGTTCTTCTTAAATATGCAAAATACATACATTTGCATCCATACAAGCATATATAGACATTAGACACACACATACATACATTCGTAAATACATACAAACATACATAGATGATGGCATACATACACACGCATACATGCATACACAGACACAAATACATGCATACTAGAGGTCTGCGGGTAGAGCATTTTTGCTACCCGACCCGTACCCGTAACACGGGACCGCTACCCGTACCCGTACCCGACCCGTAGTCAAAATTACTACCCAACCCGACCCGTACCCGCGGGTATACCCGTACCGTACAAGCCACGTAATTAGCCTAATAGGCATTTCGATAATCCGAGCCCTAACAGTCCAATAGTCTCACAAAGCATGTAGCAGTAATAATAAGTCTGATAGTTATGATCACAGTAATGATAATATTAATAATAATATTAATATTAATAATAATAATAATAATAATAATAATAATAATAATAATAATAATAATAATAATAATAATAATAATAATAATAATAATAATAATAATAATAATAATAATAATAATAATAATAATAATAATAATAATAATAATAATAATAATAATAATAATAATAATAATAGTTTCTTAGAGCCTGAGGGATTTTCCTTACTTCGGGCAAAATTTTCTTTAAAAATAATAATAATAATAATCTTAATAATCATAATAATCATCTTAAACATAATCATAATGAGAATCATGATGATGACAGTGACCGTGTTTCATGGATAATCGTCCTGTCCAACTGAATTTCTTAATGTTCGGAGTATGGCTTTTCAGATTTATGGCCCAAAATGAAACGATTTACCAATATTGGTGCAATATAAGAAGGTTATAGTAACACCTGATGCAGCTATGTCATCCATCATGATTTGATGCCAGAAAAGCTCAGAATTAACAATATTATCGTCGAACTTTCAAAATTTCCTTGGCCGATTACAAGAGGGTACAGATGTGACGTTAAGTACCGCCAGCTATAGTAAGTCTTTGACTCACCATTACATGTAAGCCCAAAACTTCAGTTCGGTACGGGTAAAACCGGGTATACCCGTACCCGTAAAACTCCTACCCGTACCCGACCCGACCCGTAAAATGTCTACCCGACCTGTACCCGACCCGCGGGTACAGGTCGAATCGGGTCGGGTACGGGTAAACCCGCAGGTACGGGTATACCCGCAGACCCCTAATGCATACATACATACATATACACACACACACATACACTTATATACATGCATACACTTATATACATGCATATACACACATACATGATTACACACACATACATGCATACACACACAAACACTCATACATGCATACATATACCCAAACACTCATACACACATGCATACATACAAATACAAATGCTACCCACCAACAATCTTAACATTGGATATCTCGCCCACTGGTGCAACGTCAACCAGGAACGGTGATGAAGCAACTGGTTCCTTGCCATATGTCACGTCAACCTTCAGTTTCCCAACAGAATCCGTCACATAAGTCACCTCCTGGCACCCAACCATTCGATTGGCAATCGTAAATGGGATCTCTCTGTTCTCTGCATCCTACATATAAAACGTTTACATTAAAACAATGGAATATTTTTTTAATTAATACAATTTCTTCTCCATTACACAAAGCGTGTTTCTGAGTAGTTATTCTCAAATGATGCCATACAAATTACATTTAAATAATATATACATTACATACACATGAAATTAAGTATTACATAGTACATCCAGTATTACATTATGCAAAACATTCAGTATTAAATGAAATATTACATTCAGTACTACATTACATCAACACTTAAAATGCCATGCACTGAGAGTATGAAGTCGTGGACTGATTTTTCATTTCACCAAGGAGTTTGTCCTACATAGGAGACGGAGCTCCAATTGTAGGCCATTCCAGGTGGTCGGGCCCACAACGGAGAAAGCCCGGTGCTGCATGATGGAAGTGCATGCGAAAGGAGCAAGCAAGTCACTGTGGACCGCAGAACTTAGAGATTGGCAGCCATGGCAGGCCAAAGCAGGACAGCAAAGTTTCCAGTACCAAGTAAACAGCGCCAAACAAATGAACACTTTATTACGCCACAGGGGCAGGACAATAACTAAACGATACAAAAATGAGAAAAAGAAAAGCAACATCTAGCATTAATTATAGTCCAGAAAGCATCAATTATAGACCACAAAAGCTCAGCTCTGTGTACACAAGTCATCAAACTTATATATACAATTGTGTAATGGCATCATGTTTCTTCATGAAAACCGAGGCAAGGCAATCATCATTATGGAAATTGTCTAATAGGAATGTCCAAAACAGATTATAAAGGGCAACATTTTCAGAATAGATTAAAACAAATGAAGCATCACATAACTTATTGCAGACAATACTTAATAGTACCTAATAGTATTAATAGTAATAAAATTGTAAATGAAAATAGAGAATTTTGCCAGATATTTCAATACTAATGACCTGACCCAGTTAGAAATCTGACCTTAATGTGGACTTGGAGGTCAGCTTCTCCAGCTTCGGTGGTATCGATGGTGAAGGACGTTGGAATGGTTGCTGAAACTGGTCCACGTATTCCATCTCCAGAGACCTTCACTCTTTTCGCCTCAAACGTTGGCAAAACATTGAAGGTGAATGGACTGAAACAATCAAACAGACTGGAACTGAAACACTGTGCGCTGTTTCAGCAATGCAACATGAATAGAAACTAAAGGAAAAACAACAACTCTGGTATGCTGAGATCAAAGAGATGAAAGTAAACAAAAGAATTTGCAATCAATGAATACAAACTAAATGTATAGAGTTTGGTCGAATTCAAGTTAATCAAGGTCTTACTTACATGTTCAGTCTGAGAGTAATTTCCTACTTGTATGTAATTACGTATGTAAGTATGCATATATGCACGACTGTACGTATGTATGCATGCAAGTGTACACACAAGTGCATGTATGTACTTAAATATTTACAAATGTATGAATCTACGTGTATATTCATAAATATTTATGTAAGTCTGAGCATAGGCATGTATGTATGTATGTATGTTGCAATTGTTGCATGCCTGTGTTTATGTACTAATTGTACTATGTTTTGTATATATGTATGGTACTTGTTTAACCATAAATGCCTATTATGTATATACAACATACGCATGTGTTATGTGTATACATGCATGCAAAATTGTATGTATACACATATGCTGTATATTAATTAGTTTACGGAAAACGCAACATGTTAAACACAACAGAACACATGTTAGGAAACTAAAGACACATCTTTTCTATGCTGCCTTCGTGTTAGCATATATCTAACTAATGTGAACTATCACACAGTGACACCCAAAGCATTCGTATCTAATGCACTAAACATCGACGCATATTAAAATTAATCAACGCATTAATACAGCAGCACAATTTATATAGCACCTTGAAAGAACCCCTCAACTGAATAAATCCAAGCTAATCTAATCTATAACACTTATAATATGGGTTTGGCATCAGAGTATTCGCAGAAGCTTTGCCACTTCAGCCTGAATGTCCAGCGCTGTGGCACTCTCCGCTCATCTAAGCAGGCTGAGCTCCTTGTCCCCCGCTCGTGGACTTCTATTACGCAATGCCGTGCTTTTCCTGTTGCTGTCTCTGCAATTTGGAATGGGCTTCCTGTGGCTCTTCGCTTGGTACCCAATGCCCTTACCATCAGGTTTTATTCCAACCTTAAGACTGTTCTCCTTAGCCACGGTTGAGTCGGGAGCGCTCCTGAGTAGATAACCTTGAAGGGGTGCTATATGAATCTCTGATAGGAATAAAATATGATGATGATGATGCTGCTGCTGATGATGATGATGATGATGATGATGATGATGATGAATACAACAATTTCTAAAGCGCTGTAACACGGCACATGCCAATACAAGGGCATAAACAGCCTGTCACACGTTCTTATGATGAGTAAAACACATGCCATAGTAACACGCATATAAGTGTAACGTAACATTACAGTAACACACAAGTGTAAAGTAACAGTGACAACAACAACTACATGGGCAGAGCAGATAGTTACTGGCAAGTGGCGGATTGCTGAAGATGATGGTAGTTCCGCTAAAATCAGAGTGGCTGAAATGTTAAAAACTGTTTCATGTTTTATTACTATTAGTAAGTAAGTATAATATACACCAAAATATACCAAACATTCTTTGTAAGTCTTGCATTGTCCATCACGGTGCATAGCATCAACTTACTTACTTTGCCAGTGTTTATCAAAGCTGGATAATTTCAAATCAACGACAATGAAAAGAAAGAGCTAACAGTATTAATGATGCAGAATGGCTTAAAATTATTTATATTATTATTATGCAATATGCATTTATTAAGTTTTACAATCTAATGACCAAGCATCAATTGAAGGCACTGAGCAATTGTGAGTGAAGGACTTTTTCAAGGTCCCTACACAGAAACCATCTCAGGTAAGGCTCAAACCTGTACTCTCCGCATCACAAGGCGAGCCTCTAACCAGTTGGCTACCATGTCCACACTAAATGAGGCCAGAAACGAAGAAATTAGTCAAATTTAGTGACTTTAGATAAAATAAATTTTATCAAACATAACATACATTAGGAATATGCATATTAGGTTCCCAGACCAGTTTGAAAACCTACACAGGGCTCTCAAAAGACACACTTAAGTAGCTGAAGAAGAGAATTGAAACAGTTATTTATTATATCTCATGGCAGAGCAACATTTCTACCGATGACGTTATTGAAGGCTATCCTAAGCTAACAAAATATTTCACTAATTACAAATTAACAGAGATTATTGCAAAATCTAACTAAACCATAGCTCACCTCTCAGGCACTGGCCGACTGCCATGTAAGACGTGGATCTTGTGTTGACCTTCAACTTTTGGTTTATAAGACATCTCGTGAAGGCCATCTGCTTTCGAAACAACGTCTGGCAGTTCACGTGCACCTGTAGAAAAGAGCCAAAGAGACTCAACAACCACTACTGTTGGCAAAATATAGAAAGACAATTGCTCACCTCTCTCAGCAAATATTAGAGAAGTCGATTATTATCATTATCATTATGTAAAATTGGGCAATTACTCCTTAAAGAGCCCCTTAACAGGGAATAAAATTGACACTTCGCAAAGCAAATAAATGAATTTCAACATGATTCTTTTTCAAAAAGAGGCAATTCTAAACATTACACACTTGTTTATATGCCTCATAGGAACTCCTCAGAAGCATGGTTGGTCATGGAGGTCAAAGGTCACTCGGCTGAGGCACACATATAGTGATAGGACATCTAGTACGCCCTTACTACCCGCACAACAATACCCTAGTATTCACTCAATTACAAAAGTAGCGGCAGCACAGTTTCAATTACCCACTGCATAAGCATGATTAAAGCATCCATCTGAGACCCTTACCAAGGACCATTTTGTACATCAGGTCATGTTGTGCACAGAACATGTTGTACAAAGGACCATGTTATAACAAGTCAGCAAACAGTTGCATTAAAGATGACCAGTACATTGGCCACAAAGTAGATATAACGTGCAAAAACAACAAAGGCAACTAAACTTATACAGAAAATAAGCAAAAAAAAGCAGCATTGTCAAAACATAACAAAAGCTGGTAACAATGCATAATTCAAGTATAAAATTACACCAGAAACTCAGGCAAGAAATCTTCAAAAACGCTTAAGTAACAAACTTGAAACAAATAAGCAAGGGAGGATTTAGAAATGCAGGTGACAAATTAAAATGGCATTCAAGTTAAGGAAAAGGAAAAAGATATTTAATCTGAAACAAAACACGGAATAATAACAGTAAACAGTGAAAAGGAATTTGGATTAACAAAAAAGCGAAATGAAATTTTAACGGTACCTGCAGAACTTAATGAACTTAGTACGAAAAGATATGGACAGGATTTGTAACCTGTCTCATTGGAAGAAAACCTGCCATCATATGAACAATGATAGCGTTTACAACAACCGAAAGAAAAACATCAGCACCAATAGCATGAACAGCAACAAGAAATGTCACAAGTAGAATGACAATAGCAATCAGAACAACAGTAACAAGAACATTTAAGCAAGAAATAAAACAGAAAGTTCAGCAAAAACAACAGTACAACAAAGTTACATAAGCACAGATAAAAAGAGCAACTGAAGCAACAAGAGCAACAGTACTGTAACATCAACAGTACAATAACATTCCTAGCAACATTCCTAAAATAACACAACCGACAGATAAAAATTCGTAACTATAAACGCAATCACAACAAAAACATGATTACGTAAGAATAATCAATTACATCTGTGGAACCTACCATGACGATCGGTAACTGTAATATCTAACGGAGCTTCGCCAGCATCGCTTGCATCGACGACTAGTGACACGACCTGACCTACCCTGACCTGCTTCTGGTCAAGGGCAGAGCCAGAGCACTGCACACGATCGGGGTTCAGTTCGTCCTTAATGCGCACTCGGAAAGGACTTCCTAAAATACGGCATCGTTAAAACAACATCATGCATATCAGTCCAAAGATTAAGAACACGACAAACGCATGCACCTGGAAAAGTTTCCACAGCATTCTGAACATGGAATGGTGTCACCTGGAAAAGCCTTCATGGCAACACAACAGGCAAATAAATGTTAGCCCACAGTAGAATACCAAACCGCACTTGTGACATACTTAAAATGCACTGTCCTGAAACTTAGATACATACATTGAAATTTCTTTTCTCAGCCTTAATCAATTCTCAGTCTTTACTAATCTTATTTTACTGAATATATTAACCACAGTATTTAAATTTGGTCCTTACTCCTCAGTCTTATCACTGATTGCCTTTCTCTGGTCGTACCTAAAACTAGAATCACGGCTTAGGGAACAAGCTTTTTTGGTTGTTTATTCTGCTCAGGCATCGTTTTGTTATCTACTTTCGTTCTCTACTTTATCTCTACTTTTATCTCTACTGCTAGCAGTTGCCTATGTCATTTCGTTCTCAACTCTCTCCCTACTATTTGTTCATTCTGCTAAATCGTTTATGACATTCTTGCTGATCTATGACTGCTTATTGTCTGGATGTCCACCTGATTGCAACTTGGTTTTGGCGTGTCACCATTAGATGCCCTTTGCACTAAGCACCAGTACTATGGTTACTAATTAATACTAATAATTATAAATTTCATCTCCTTCTGTTCTGCCACTATGAGCTGACTCTTTAATAAATTTTCTTGACTGGAAAACCTAATCTCAAGGACAGTTACATGTCACATGCACAAACTATGCAACTGAGGCTGTGATATCAAAGTTTCAAGTTAACTACTAAACTTCACAGTATTTGAAATGCAACTGCATTTGCCATTCTAGAACTAAATTTCGACCATTCACATGCAAATATTATTATTATTAAATAGTATTATAGAACATCACAATGCTTTAACTACATGCATCACAACTACATTTCAATAACTAACATTTCACATTTTCACTCTACCTCATTCTTTGCAATAATACAAGACCCAGAGGGGTCATGAAATGACTGGACTTACTCCACTTGGTATCTCTGGATAACCCTCTGACACAATGCAGTGCTTGTGAATAAGCTGGGGCCCTGTGCTCAGCTTAAGAGTATTGCTTTAATAAATTTTGAGATGATCACAAATACCAGTTGCTCTGGTGAAGCAAGGGAACAAAATACTTATTTGGTCTATAGCAGAATATTTTTTGTAAACTACCCATACAATTCTTTTTATGCGATATTCGATGAAATATTGATGCCATCTATAAGTAATTAAGAAACTAGGTGAACCTGGTAGAAGAACTCCTGTACTCTGACATCAACATTATGCTGACGAGCCACTGAACTGTGCTTACTATCAATAATGGCCTTCTTAAACAGAAGAATATTTGACTAATTTCCTAATTGATTGGGGTTAGACATTAGCATTAGATAATGCAATCATTGCTGCCATATAATTTAACTTTAAAATATATGCCAGGAAAGATCATATCTGTGAGACTTCCACTTAAATCCACAATGACAACACTTCAAAACCTCTTGACCTTGAAATCAGCCTAGATTTCTAAAGGAAGGTGGAGGAATAGCATATATATGGTACAAAGGGAAGAAACTCCATAAATGAAAGGGAGTCAAGAATGCAAGTTAAAAAAGCACGCAATCAAGCAAACACGCAAAGGAAAAGCCTTTCACTGTATTCGCACCTGGAATATTTTCCTCGGCAAATTTAACGGCAATGTCGTAGACTCCACGCTTGATGGGTAGGTACTCAACATCACACGTTCCATCCCGGTTGTCTCGACAAGTCATCCTGGCCTCAGATGGTCCTTCGATTGCCAGTCCAAGGCCACCCTTGCCCGCCTTCTTTGTGTCAACCGTAAACTGTTGAGGGTGACCAGTTAAACCTTCCGCACTCAACCCTGAAGAATGAACAAGATGTCATCTATTACACCAGTGGTTCCAAACCTTTTTCAGAGCAGGGCACCCTTACTAAAAGTCAATCAGTCAATAGCACCTGGCCTTCATTTCTTTTGCATCAGATGCCTGTTAACGGTTAACAGATTAAGCAGTAAGCACACATAGTAATTGCATTAAAAGATATAAATTAACCCATAGAACACCACTAAAACATTTCTGACCTGGTCCAGAGGCCTTGACCTTGGAAGGATCGCAGCCATTCACTGCATTAATAACAAAAGGACTTCCAGGAATGGGTAGATCACCATAACTGACATCAATGCTATGCATTCCTAAAAATACACACAACAAAAACAAGATTAGCCTTCGAAGGAAACAAAGACTTTGCCACAAAATAACCCCATTACAACTTATCAAAACTTAATCTTGTGAAATTCATACCAAAGTGTTTGTTGGCCAGTTATGAATGATGGCTGAAGAATGAAAAAAAAAAAACTGTTGGTGGAAAGATCTCTGGATTATCACAAAACCACGTATATCGATTTAAAACACCTTCATTGTCAAGTAAATCCAAATCTAAGGAGCAGACGAATGTTTGCCACGAATGAAGACTGAGCCACAAGTATTACAGAGTGTTGATAGACAACTCTTATGAAGGTTTCAACAACTGATACATACATGCTTAACTGTAGAATTTCTGGCCACGCCAGGCAGGATCAGCTCAGGTAAATAGGTCACATCACGTAAACAGGTCAGATCATGAAAGCAGGTCAGATCAGGTCAGATCATATTAAATTTAGGTCAGATTACATTAGATCACATCAGATTAGATTCAGGTTAGATTAGATTTAGGTCAGTTTAGATTAGATTGAGGTCAGACTAGATTTAGGTCACATCAGATTAAAGTTAGGTCACATCAAATTAGATTTAGGTCAGACTAGATTTAGGTCACATCAGATTAGATTTAGGTTAGGTTAGATTTAGGTCAGATTAGATTGAGGTCAGATTAGATTGAGGTCACATCAAATTAGAATTAGGTCAGACTAGATTTAGGTCAGATTAGAATAGTTAGGTCAGTTTAGATTAGTTTTAGGTCATACTAGATTAGATTTAAGTAAGGTTTTATTAGATTCAGGACAAATTAGATTAGATTTCAGTCACATTAAAATCAAGGTCATATAAGATTATATTTAAGTCAGATTAGATCTGCATAGATTCTGACCTTCCTCTGTTAAGGCGAATGAACAGTTGCACGTAGCATCTGGATTGTCTTCAACGACTGCCTCCATTTTGTCACCAGAGGGTGCAGTGATTATGACCTTTAACCTCCTGTTGGGGTCAGATCCCACAGATCGAAGGTCAACACCAAATTCAACGGGTGATTCCACAAAAACTTCTGCAAATCAGATAACAAACAAAATCCTATACATGCAAAATGCACAAAGGAAAAATCGCCTGAGAACCCATAATATATGTGGAATTCTATTTCATTGTTAATTAATAAAATACCAGAGGCATAAATCAATGGACAACTATTGTAACTAAGCTATTGAGACAATTTCAATAATCTTTACATCAATCTATCAATCTATCAATTGATCCATCCATCCATTCATCCATCCAAAATCCATCCATCCATTAAATTATCCACCAATCTACATATCTATCCACCAATCCAACAAATCATCCATATTAATCCATCCACTCATCCACCTACCCACTCACCCACCAATCCATCCACTTATTCCATCCATCATCATCCATTCATCCATCCATCCATCTGTCTGTCCATCCATTACTCCATTCATCACACCATCGCTCCATCCATCTATCTATTGCATCTATTCATCCATCCATCACATCTATCCATCCACCCACCCATCCATCCATCCATCCATCCATCCATCCATCTATTGCATCCATCCATCCATCCATCCATCCATCCACCCATAAGTCCATCATCTATCTCGCAATTCAGTCATCTGAAGCTGAAACTTACGCTTATCCAGTCTTTCTATTCGAACGTTGCTGAGATCAATAGATGGCAGTACATTGATCTTCAGTGGACTCACAGGAACTTCGCTATCACCAAAGTAAACACGGGCGACGTATTCTCCGACCTGCGTCGGTTCAAACCTGACAGTAAACGTGTTGTCCTCGTTGTCTGTTGTCTGGACAACAACATTCTGATGCCTGCTGTCTGTAAGCGCTACAGCAACATCACCTGGCAACCAGAAGAAATGGTAATCCTTTACTATTATGCTATGCTCTGAAATTTACTCCAACAGAATTACGAATTCAGGATTCTCATCTAGTCAAATGTAATGTAATGTAAATTTCCAACAAATTTCTCAGCGTCACGCAAAGGCCATGTCAGTGAGAGCAGTTTATTCACTCACGCTGATCCAAGCTAATCTACCAACATGTTTTTCTTACATTTTTTTATTGTTTCCTGGTGTGGTGGCAAAATAAAGGTGCTCATAAACTAATCTTATCGCTTCTACAGCAATAGCACACCTGTTTATGTATAGTCAAACAAAAAGCCAAGCCATGGTCCGGGATGAGACGAGTCAAAATTCTAGAAGATAGTAGAAATTTGTCCACTGATATTCTTAATGAAATGATCGAAGTATTGGGCTTATTTGTTCAAGACTAGGAGGAACTGGGGATTAGGAATTGTCTTCTCCTTAAACGCCCTCCATCCAAGGATTTTCTTCCATTTCACTTCTGTTTCTCATCTCCTTAAACAAATTGTTGAATGATAATCCAGTCAACTTTAAGTTATCAACCCACACCACTTAAGGTCTTCCTTGAGCAATGGTTCTAACCCCCCCCCCTCCCCACCCCACCTGGAATGGTAGAACCAACCAATTTGGCCAATTGTATTAATTTTCATATTGCAGGCCATTATATTACAGAAATCAACAACCCCCAGTTTATGTCCAAAACGTTAAACCATCCCTCCCACTTCTGGTAACCATGGGAGGTCATTCTCCCAACCCTCCATTGGTAGACAACATTGTCCTTGAGCTCTTGATCCAGGAACTGTGCATTGGATAACAGCCTTCTCCAGACAATCCCCACTCTTCCACAGCACACGCCAAAAATTCAAAAGCTTCCTCTGTTTCATTAGAGTAGTACCGGTAATTATGATTATTTCTATAGCATCATCAGTAGCAAGCTACTTCTAGGATGCTGTACTGTTCGCACAAATGCTACGAGTTACACAGCAAGTACAGTTTTAAAAAGTTTAAAAAAATTAATCCGAGTAGACTCCTTTCTGCTAAAGCAGTCTCTAACACCCATTCACTTGTCTTCCTTAGTCCAAGAGGTTCTGCTGCAGACACTTCATTTCAAATGATCTGATTCTAGGAATTACCTGTGCACAGTAAGTGACTCCTACCTGGACCAGCGTCAGAACAGTCAACGACAAAGTAGATCGGTTTGAATGTTTCGACTTTATCGGTGAAGGCAGGACCAAAAACCTTGACCTTGCTTGGGTCAGACCGCTCTTGAACCTGCATCTGAAGTACAAAAGTCATCCATTAGTTTCATACAATAAATAAAACACTATATCAGATGAAACTACAAAATACAGTCTTATGGACTGATTTTCTGGATATTGACCTGATTAAGGCTTTGTTTTGATTGCTTTGGTTGATGCATTGTGCAACAGAGGCTACTAATTACAATTACAGTTACAATTACAATATCAAGTAATGCATTGTAACGAAGCTGTGCTATATTGAAGTCGCCACTTAGATTTGGGATTAACATCTCCACCATCAAAACCCCAGAGGACAAACCAAACAGGACTAATCCAAAATCCCAGATGACAAGCCAAAGTGGACAGACTCCAAACCCCATACACTTCTAGGACAAACCTCCCCCCAAACCCCAGAGGATCAATCAAAGAGAACAAACCTCCAAACCCCAGAGAACAAACTAATGTGGCTAACCTGAAAACCTCAGATGAACAGCCAAAGAGGACAAACCACAGGAAACACCAAAGCACCAAGCAAAGAGGATAAACCTCCAAACCCAAGAGGACTAACTAAAGTCAGCAAACTTCCAAATCCCAAGACAACTAACCAAAGAGGGCAAACCCCAACAACCAACAGTTACCAACTGCAGGAGAAAAACTTTAAAAATCCCAGAGGACTAACCAAAGTGGACTAACCCGAAACTTCCGAGGACTAACCAACAGGACAAACCTCCAAGCCACAGAGGACCAACCAAAAGAACAAACCTTCAAACCCCCCAAAGGACTAACCGAGCAGATTAAAAATCCCAAAGGACTAACAAAGCAGGCCAAACTCCCAAACTCTCCCAGAGAGAGCAAAATCAACTCCAAAACCAAAAGGACGAAAGGACAGACTCACCCTGAAGGGACTTCCTGGAATGGCGAGGCCTCCATAGGCAATGAGAGCCATATGTCTCACATTTCGTGTCGGTACATAAGAACAAAGAAATGTTCCATCTTTGTTGTCCTTGACTGAAACGTCAACTGGTTTAAGATCGGAGTCTCGTAGACCTACATTTAACTCTGCTTTTCCAGCCTTCCGAGCATCTATAACGAACTGCGTTGACTCATCGACAATCAATCCGACCGGCTGCAGACCCTTACCAGAAACTTCCACCTACAAATAATCGAGGACTTCACATTTATGATGAATCGTCCATGTCATTACAAACCAACTTACTTGACAAATTTTGAACCATGAATTACATCTAAGTATCTCCACTTGTATGGGAATGTCATTGATTGGCTATATCATTTGACAGTTTTTCAAATCACACCTCAAGGCAACTCATCAATCAAGTCTCAGTACCGTTCATTGTCACGCAGTGTAGCCATTAAATTAAAACACAGCATTACGTAAGTCATATCCATACAAAAACCTATCAAAGATGCTGGAAACATCTTTTAATACAATACAATACACCTGGTGTATTTTGCCCTCCTTCCAAAGTTCAGAAGTGCACACATGACCATACGATAGGACAATAATGATTGGTGCAGAGCCAGCGACCATCGGAGTGGAGGCTCGAACCCGTACTCTACGCATTACAAGCACCACGCTCTATCAGCCCACCAATCGCATGGTGCAACTAATGAGAAGATAAACTCCGACAGATGATACTGGAGTAAATCCTTGAGCTCTACAATGTTCCATCTGGTGGAACGTTCTAGAGCCAAATAAAACACCAAGCAGCTAACCTTCGAGGGGTCAAAGTCTTTGGAAGTTGGTTGGATGGTAGCCATGAAGGGTGAATTGTTGATGTCTTCATTGTCGACCAGAATATGAACGGCGTATTCGCCCGGCGTCAGAGGAAAGTAAGAGATCTCGGCCGAACCATCCTCGTTATCCTTGCACTCGATTCGTGACTGCGAAGGGCCTTCAATCGAAAACCCTGCAAACAGCACAATGCAATATGGTATCATCACATTTCTAGTGTGTCACTGACCCATACAAAGGTTAGAGGCCTTCATGGTGGCAAAGGATGATGAGTTAAATTTAATTAAAGGCATCCATGGAAAAAATTGAAATGGATTTAAGTTCAGTAAGCTCGACAGTTTTCCATCACGCTCAGAACTTTTCAATACCGAATTAGTTCACTATCATAAATTAAATCATATAATCATTAAATAATCACCAGGCACAATTGAATAATCAAGCACAGATATTAGATAGCCATGTTTCAATTCCTCTGTGCATTTCTGCATAAATGTTAACATACATACATTATATGTCTCCATCTAGCTCCGCTTCAATCAGTACTTAATGCTGCTGCTCGTTTGATTGCCCGCCTTCCTCGTTTCTCCCACATTTCGACTTTCATGACTGAACACCTTCATTGGCTTCTTTTAACTGCTTGGATTCAGTTTAAAATACTCTTTCTAAAACTTTTTAGGTCAAGCTCCACTCTACCTCTGTGATCTTATCAGACAGCCTATCTCAGCTACCTCTGGACTTCCTCTCCACTCTTTAGACCATCATGAGTTCATGACCTTCTAGTTCCTTGGTCTCGGACTGCCACGGCATCGTGCCTATGCCATCACGCTCTGAACTTTTCAATGACAAATCATGCTATCACTCGTGCATGAAATTATCTCGGGGTACTATGCTTCTCTTAAGACATTTCTTTTTTTGAGGGGCCTCTTAGCACTGGAAGTGCCTCTGATTAGGTTTACAACTCCTCTACACATTTCTATGTAATTGTTAACATACATACAGATGCAGGTAAGCATATTGAAAGAGTACAGGTATTCTGACTAACCCAATGTCCCTGTTTCTCCGTTGGTCTCAACTGTAAAGCAGGCCGGGCGGCCCACCATGCCCCTTGTAAGGCCGGGGCCAAATGCTCGGACCTTGCACTGCCTGGCAGGGAGGACACGGACCACATAAGGACTTTGTGGGATCGGCTGACCACCATAACTGACACTGATCGAATACTGACCAGGTCTCGCTGGCATGTAGCAATAGTCATAGGCTAATTTGTCGACCTAAACAAATGAATATTCAGTAGAATGAAGACAGAAACATTCAGGAGATAACAATGCAATGAAGACAAAAGCATTCAGGAATCTCCAAGATGAGTTGCTTATAAAATAAGAAAAGCAGTCCCTGAAGCTAAACCAGAGCAGAGTGCCATGGGTATAAAGTGCCAACAACTTGACTTTCTTTAGCAGTGCTGGTGAAGGCAGGTGGCAAATGGTGCTCTCTTTCACCATCTGATATTCCTATGGCTGACCTACGGCTAACAAAGTTGAACTCATTTAATAGGCAAGTTGAACTTGCTTATAGTAGGGTTCAAGATCACTAATAATAGATAAGCCGTTCTACACCAAACTAAACAAAGGTACAAGATCTGATAACTGATCTACCTTCAACAATTATTGTCATCTTGTAAACTATTTTAACAAAATGCAACTCTGAACAACTCCAACAACACCATAAATTCTTGAGAGTAGTAATGCAGTACGGTAGTAGTAATCACAATGGCAGTAATAATAGTAGTAGTAGTACGGTAGTAGCAGTAGTTTATAAAGCCTTACTGTGTTCATGCTAACATTCTCCTCATTTCCACCAGGGCCAGTAACCTTAACGCTAAGTTGGCCACCAGCTCCAGCATTCTTTGTCTGGATTTCAAATGGTGCCCTGTCGCCCACTCGAACACCGGTTCCCTGGATGCCACGACCTCTGGCAGTGACCTTGCTGGCGTCAATAGCTAGTAATTGTAAAAAGCACCCAATGTAATTGCAATCGAAATCTTTAAATTTCTAAAGAATTACATAAAAACTAAGCGCAGGGCACCAGCTGATTCACGACCGCTGCGTCATGTCAGAAGGGTTGTCCAGAGATACCAAGTGAATGCCCAAATCCAATAATATATGATGAGGTAATATACCATAATGGTGTTATGAGAACAGGTAAGGTGAGGTAGTGAGGTAAGAAAAGGGCAAATGTGGTAATATGACAAATGCTGACTTTTGTTGAGATAAGGTCAGGTCAGGTTAGAATAAGGTAATGCATGTTGATATAAGGTAAGGTCAGACTTTGGTACAATGCCATGAAATGGAACCATCACCAGCTAATAGGATGAGAGTAAAGAGATGAAAAATGGCAGTTGCACAGAGCTAGACCGGTAGAGTCCTAATGCACCACGTTCTACCATCCCAACCAGTTAAACACACTGTAGTCTAAAAAATGTTCCAGCTCATTAAGAAGCAGGCAAGACCTAAATATAATCTTGAATGACCTAAATCTAATCTAATCTGACCTAAATCTAATCTGACCTGACCTAAATCTAATCTGATCTGACCTAAATCTAATCTGACCTGAACTAAATCTAATCTAATGTGGTCCAAATCTATTCTAATTTTGTCCTAAATCTAATCAAATCTGACCTAAATTTAATCTAATATGACCTAAAGCAGAAACTTCATGACCTACGTGGTGTAACTAAAACTGAAACCGGAGAAAGAGGAATAGGCGATCCTGCAAAGAAGATGTTGACCGAATGAAGGCCTTCCATCGCAGGTGCATATTCCACATGCCACTCCTCATCCGTCACCTTCGTCACGGCCGGTCGTACGCTGTTCTTGTCTCCAAGCGGATCAACCAGAACCACATCCACCACTCCAAAGCCTGCGTCTGGTACAGATAACAGAAACAGCGGAATAACATCAACACAACACTACAATAGGCATCTTATCTGTTCGAATGCAGCGCCGGACATTTTACGTGATCAGCCCAACAACATGGAATGGACTTCCCTGGAGATGCATCTCCCCAGGGTCCCCTCTCTCTTCTATCAGTTGCTTAAGACTGTTCTCTTCCACGTGGCCTGGGTCAGGAGTGCCTCTGAGTAGAGATCTTGAAGAGGAGCTACATAAATTCTGATTGATTGACTGATTGATCGCTTGAATCAAATGACTTCTGTAGTGCCATTATCAGAATGTATAAGACTATTGATGGTCACTGCAAGTGAATCCTCAACAAAAATCTACAGTAAAATATCAGAACATTTATTGGAGATGCTCAGTCAAACAAAACCTGATAGGACAGAGAAACCAGAAGAAGTCTGGCAACATTTGGACAGCAAGTTGAAACAGGTCAGTCTTAAACTTAGACCTGAATGACAATAAACTAAGAATAATGTAAAAAACTTTTTTTAAATCACATAAGTAATAAGTACACATAATATAAAATACAAATATAAAACAAATATAAAAATCATATAGCTACATACTACAGACAGAATTTTATACAAAAACCAACTACTATGTATTCGATATCTTAACACATCTTCCTTTCTTTAAAGCATTTCACCCGTGAATGCTAACCATGAAGCTGGCTGGGCAACCAACAAATGCTCGTACCTGGTATTGAAGACATGGACCTCAAAAGAACTATGTGGGATCGGCTGACCGCCACAATCGACACTGATCTAACACTGACCAGGTGTCTTGTAATGTAACAAAAGTAATAGGATGACCTGCTGACCTAAAGATTATGCTATGCATATGAGGCTACGTGCACTTATAATTCCTCTCTCAGCACAAACTAGTTGAAGAACACTCTAGACATTTCCTGAGAGCTCTGCAACAGTAGGGAAATAAAAATCATCGCAGAGCTTACTTTTTGTGAAGACATCGAACTGAGTCTTCTTCTTAACCATGATTCCGTGCTTTTCCAGACCCGGTCCATTGGCCGTGACCTTCGAGGGGTCTCCCGCCATGCCCTCGACTCGAACAACAAACGGACTCTTGGGGATTTCCCGATTAGCGAAACGGACGTGAACCTTGTACGGTCCCTCCATTGTCGGAGTATAACAGCAAGAGTAAGTAAGATAGTGGTCATTGTTGAAGACCGATTCCAGCTACCAAAACATATACCACATCATTCTTCATTAGATAAACATATCATAAGACAGCCAATGAGGGTGTGAACATGCCTACATGTAGGCAGGAAAGCATGTGTAAGTGTACATGCACATGTACAGGTATGCATGTATGTATGTGTAATTGTGTATGCATATATAAAGGCTCATATTCACACAATAACATACATACTGTACATGCATGCATACATACATATATAAATACACAATTAACTTTTTATTGCACATGATGTTCAAAAACGTCTACTACACATGACAGCCAACTTTTAAGAGGTCTTTCAAAGGCACAATACAGAAAGGCTCAAATACACATGAGTATACATAAATGCATATATACATACATAAATACACACTTAACTTTTACCACGTACTACATTCAAAAACATCTGCTAGTCATAACAGACAACTGATGTTACTAAGCAAAATCTATGTCTCATAAAGTTCTGCTATACTCCAGAATAATTGTCACTTGTCGTGTTTTGACAACATGACTTTGAGCGAATAAACGAAAATACATAAGTGGTCGGGCATTGATTCTTCACTGACTTTAAAAACGCTTAAGCACATTAACCATAAAAATATATGTAATGTAATATGACGTAATGTTACATATTGTGACATAACTTGACAATTATAGTTAAGTTCAACTTTGTGTTTAGTGGGTCATTTATATGGACCAATTATTTTCAGTTCAGATTTTGCTAAATGTTTAACTAGTTAGCAAGACAAACTGTTCTTTGTCACCATCTGTACTGCCTTTAAATTGGTTACAATATTTAAGAGGGCTTCTGGTTCCTTTATGGGTCAACTGCTTGTTTTCCAATAATCTGTTAATATTTATGTCAAACTGTATTTTCTATTTCAACATTTTTTGGTGTTCAATAAACAAAGAATGAATTAATGAAAAACTACTGGACTTGAACCTCCATTTGGTATCTCTGGACAACCCTTCTGACTTGATGCAGCACTCATGAATAAGCTAGCACTTCAGAAATGTTGATGTTACAAAATTATGATTATACAACAGCATTTCATTAGAATATAAGATGAGACTGACTGATTCCTGGATGCCGTTAGGATTGATGACTGTGACATCGAGCTCTCCTTTGCCAGCACTGAATGTTTCCACTGTGAATCGAGCCGGAGCTCCAACGTTGTTACCACTGGCATCAAGACCTGCACATTTATTAACACAGAAATCATTCACTTCCTGAAAGTGCAAACATTTCCTACATTTCTTCAATTTATGTAGAGTATGGAAGAGCATGTCTGAGTTGCCACATGAAATGTGGGCATTCGAGTAACTTTCAGTTCTCCAATTAGGAAAGTAATTACGGATGTATTATCTCATTATCTGTTTTGTTAATGATTTGTGCATGTTAACGATGGGTGGACTTCACGAGTCCTCTGCGACTTCAATTTCTTCGTGACATTCAGATTCGCAACAATGGTTTTGCTTAAGGCGACCAATGACTGATCCCTATATATTATATATAATAACTAAACTGTAAGAGTCATTATCTGAGATTAGTGTAATTAGCATAGGCGTAGCTACATTGAGGCACGAGGAGGCAGTTGCCTCCTCTTGCTTTTTTATATACTGTGAACTTCTATTGACCAATGACCCCAATAACCAGGATTTTGCCAATGGTCTGTGTAGTTGCCTCCTCTTGAATTTAAGTCTCGCTACGTGCCTGGTCATTATCTGAGATTAGACCTTACTGATTAGATTAGAAGTATGATTTGCATCATCAAGTGTGTATGTAGGTGTGTGTGTAGGTGTGCATAGGTGAGTGTAGGACGGTGTGTATGTATGTATTGTATGTATGTATGTACACATGTATGTGTGTGTGTGCAATATACTGTGTATGTATGTATGTATGTATGTATGTATGTATGCTTGTATGTATGTATGTACATATGTATTTAAGTATGCTTAAAAAGCATTTAAAACTTTGGCTAATAAAACACGCTGCCTAGATTAGATTTCCGTTATTATTGTTTTTCTGTGTTTATTGATTTTTGTTGTGTTTGCATATGATCATGTGCAACCAGGTCTGTAAGCTCAATCAACTTAACTCACTTAAATCTTGAATAATTGCCTAACCATCATCTTTTTCAAAATAAATAAACTTGCTACATAGGTGGCCCTAACTTGTTACATAGGTGGCCCTAGCTAGCGGGACCTTGGTCCCTTCTGGGTTTTCCTCTTGAGCCTAGAACAGTCTATATTCGGAAATGAGGTTGCTCTGAGCAGGTCTTATCTTGGACCCACAAACAGAATTGATTGATTTATTGATTGATGCATCTGGACGTAATAATAACCTTCCCTCACAAATTCGGGCTGAGATTTTGGCAGGTGGTTTATCCACTTCGGTCCGTTGCTTGAAATCTTTTCTGTTTCCTCGGAGTGCTCACGCTGGAAGTGCCTCTGAATAGTCATTACTGCTAGAGGCGCTTTATAAATGCCCAAATACAATACAATACAATTATAAAGCGCAATTTAGGAACTACTCAAAAAAGCCATGACACGGCTGTCTAAGGGATCTGAAGAGGTGCATCTTAACATACCTGGTCCATAGGTCCTGACCCTGGAGGGGTTGGTCCTTGGTCGAAGTGGAGCGCCAGACTTGAGCTTGGCGCTTGGAAACTGTGACAGATACGTCATCATGCTCAGCTCATCCACCTTCGGATTGCACATCTCTTCCGGCCGAATCAACTTCCAACGGAAAAAAACGCATCATTAACTTCACAAACAATTCGACACAGATTGAAGTTGACAATTACTTTTAAGTCTTTGACTGAGACACTCTCAAAAGGTTCTACTTAAGACTAGCGCAAGTTAAACGACATTGCAATGAGATTTTAGAGATCGCAGAGAGTTACAAAGAAACAAAGAATGCCAATGTCAGAGTACCATATTGCACCATAAGGAAACAGAAAATCTTTGAGAGTGAAATCTTACAAGCTATGCAGCCCTGGACATTTTCGGTGATCAACCCAACGACATGGAACAGACTTCCCCTGGAGATGCGTCTCCTCCCCAGGTTCCCATCCTCTCCGTTCTATCAGTTACTTAAGACTGTTTTCTTCCACCTGGCCTGGGTCCGGAGTGCCTCTGGGTAGAGATCTTGAATGGGCGCTATATAAATTGTGATTGATTGACATTGTAATTGTGATTTTAACCACAATCTCACATTTATAAAGCATGAGCACTGAGCAGGAACACCTTATACATGTACAATTTCTATTATTTATTTTTATTATGCATGCACATCAGTAAATAAAATAAGATAGTCAACTAATTAACTCAACTGACAATTAGGGCTGTCAAAATCAGGGCCGTAAATCTGTTTCAAAATGTGGGGAGGGAAAACTGACCCTTCGGCAGTGTCCATAGTTCCATTAAGAAGCCCACTACTGAGTTAGTTCAGTTGCACACTAGGTTAAAAATTAAAGTTATTGGGAACATTTTTATCATCTTCAACCTAAATATTAAAGACATTTATATCATCTGCACCCTGCATTTGAATGTTTATGGTAATCATGTAATAGATAAGAAAAGACAGAGCCTATGTCCGCAAACGCTTGAAGACAATATTATTCTTGTTGGATCGTGGTTTCATTGTGTTAGGTCAGAAGTGCCTGTGATGAGTCTCTAAAATAAATAAATTGTTTCGGCTTAACGACACTTTTTCATATCGAAGATGATTAGTGTCGGAGGCAGAAAGCAACCTCGTACTCCACGTTTAAATTGCGACCGAGCCACCCGCAGTAAAGATCCGAGAAATTAATCTCTGATAAACCGACCCGACCGGGAAGCGAACCCGGGGCGCCGGCGTGACGAGCGGGCTACCAGCCCACTCGGCCACTCAGGATCTCTGTGATGAGTCTCTCATGGGGTGGCGGTATATATTTGCAATTACCACTACTAAACATCCAAAGATTGGTCCAATCATAAACCTCAGTCTCACTGTGCACAGTTTACAGACATATCAAGTTTCAACTCTGTGAACAAACCCTCTGTCTCTGTCTCTCCACACTCCCTCCCTCCCTCCCCTCTCTCTCTGAAGCCCATGCACCGGTCATTATATACTTAGGCATGTACCTCTAATCCCCGACAAATAATATTGGACCCATGCCTTATGTTACTGTGGGCCTATAGGCTATATATATATCTGTGCTCAGATCGAATAGCCTTCTGTCTAAAACTGGCCAATGTCTTCCATTCTGTAATCACCCTCTCTAAGAATTAAATATAGCACCTGTCACGTCAAATCGTCCTTCCTCTTTGGATTAATGAAGAAGAAAACCTATAATTAATTATTGTTTCAACAACCAAATGTATATTTGTAACAATTCTCAGGCCAGGCGATATAAGACTTAGGGTGGCATAAAAGGCACTGTAACACAGTAACAGTATAGGTAAGAGATTCCTTAGGCGGCGATATGAGGCTTAGGGTGGCATAAATGGCACTGTAGGTGAGAGATTCCTTAACCTAAGTCGTGACCGCGATTCTAAATACCAATCACCAGCGGTATTACAAAGAAACATAAGAATTACAGTCGATTTTGGCCGAAAAGATCCTTTTAAAACAATTTTTATCACCTGAGAAAAACTTGCAAACAAAAAACAGCGTCCACGCCAACAACAGAAAACAGCGTCTGCCTGTCATCCACCCTGGTTCAGGGTATTGTACAAGAACAACCGATTGTGAATGAATGAATGAATGAATGAATGAATGAATGAATGAATGAATGAATGAACGAATGAACGAACGAATGGGTGAATTGAAGTAAAGTTTGTCCAATCATTACATTAAATCAAACTAGCAATTAAAGTGTAAATTCGAATTCAGTTAGACATTATATAAAAATAATAGGCTACTAATACCGTGGAGGCCGAGGAGGCGGAATGTCGCGTGGTGGGAGGGCAACGAGACAATGACCGGTATGCGAGGGTAGCGTATACTGTCGGCAGCGCATTGATAATGAGTCGAAGTCCATCGGCGAACGGAGGAAGAATGCAGCGAGTGTAGATGAATGGACCTCAGTTTCCCTCAGCGCCAATCTGCATGTATACGCCTCCCGACTCCTTTGTCGTACGGACTTAGAAACTCCCGGTTACGAGTTGGACACCATATATCCCGGTCCACTTTCCAGTCCCGAGTAAAGCATTCACCCTCCAGTTTTCCAAAACCCCAATCTTCCCCTCTTCTACTCGCCGTTGTTCACTGCCAATTTTCAGCACCCCGACTCTTGAAGTCCCCCCGCTGATGTCGTCCTTGTCTCGTTCGGCCTTATTGACCCGGGAGGTCGCCGGGGTTATGGGAAAGGCGAAAAGCGATACCACTCCGCCCAGGGATGATGAGGGAGGAGGTACTCCCCCGTTGTGGGTTCGCAGTTGTGGAATATATATATATATATATATATATATATATATATATATATATATATATATATATATATATATATATAACTCTACAACAAATTTTCGATACTCTCTCAAGGAACAGTTTGGGGCGATTGGGGCTGGTGCCATAATATTTATGACACAGCTTAGAAAAATGACACAGCTTAGACAAATTTGTGGGGAGGGAATTACTTCACGTTCCCTCCCCAAGCTTAAAAGTGGGGAGGGAATTCCCTCCCTTCCTCCCCGTGATTTACGGCCCTGGTCAAAATGTTAGTACAATGCGGCCCGGGTGCCCGAGCTCAGTCTGAACGGGCACCCGTAAGCCCGTCACTGGGTAAACAAGACAGCGGCCTAATTTGTATTGATTCCTAGAGACTACTTAAATTTCGTAATCTGAGTGCTACACTGATTGATAACTGTTGCCGGCCAGTTCCGGATGAACAATAGGCTGCGTGGGAAACACATTCCCAGAGGGGTGCAACTTTCCGGCTGCCCATAGCCCACATGTACTTGTCCAGTCTGAAGGCGCCAGCCTAAACCAATAGGGAAGTGGAAGCCAAATCCCCTCCGCGCCTATGTCTCATATATAACCATAACCATAACCATAACCACGACTTTTATTGAAACCAGTTGAACAAACGTTTTATTAGACAGAAGATAAACAATGATGATGTTGGTTCAAAGGGGGAGTCCTAAAAGGGCCTAAGCCCCGCTGACAAGGGTCACCCTAAAGTAAAATAGTACAAGTAATAAGGTGGTCGGGAAATATCTACAAGTCTCTGTTTTAAAAGACAAGAAACAAAGGATGCGTTATCAAATAACAAATCTTAACTAGTTAACCAACGTGCACATATAATAAACTTAAATAACCGGAGAAAACATATACACGCGTAGTTGGCTTTTATATATAGTTATATATAGGAGGTAGTTGCACTAGGGCCTAATTCAAAGTTGGTCATCTTTGGCTTGCGCGTCAGCTAACAGGTGGCAGGTTCGTCCAAGGACTTCTGTATAATAACCCTTATTATATTAGAGCCCTTGGGTGGTCTTATGGTAGCCGGCAATTAGGTGCAGGTCGATGACTAATCCGCCACTGTAGCTAGCGCGTATCGGGTTCTACTGCAAAGCTTCACACGCGACAGACGATGTCCGTTATTCCATCGCGGAACGTGACAAAGCTTTTAAAACTTCGACCCACTTACCGTATTATGCATCTTTGTTCGGGTTTAAGGGCTTTGATTTAAGGGCCCGGGCTTGACACTACGAACGGGGCCCGGGGGCCCGTTGACAGCCCTACTGACAATTGCGGTAAAGTAAAGCCCACATGTCCCATCGTGGAACGTAAACAAGACACTCATTTCCTGCCCTTCAGCCGGCAATCCGGGACTTCTCATTAACTTCCCAGCCTACTGGTACTCTGATTAATGACCAGGGACAAATTGTTCAAGCACACTCATTCGCATCTCAGATTCAGATATATATCGACCTTGCATGAATAATAAGTGCATTCAATTAATCAATTACTTAATCAATGTGATTGTCGTATTACCTGAGGTATGTCCAGCCACTTCTCAGCTGCTTCCATTGCTTCTGTGGCGTTTGGACGGGCATCCTTTACGTTCCAATCCTCCCAATCTGGGCAAAGTCCTGCATTTCAAAACCACAAGAAACTCAACTACAATTACCTGCACAATCTCATAAATTTCCACAACCTGCTCCATACACACATCACAGTGTTTACTAGTAAATAAGTAAGTAAGCCATTTATTGACAGATCATCAACATCATAAGATCATAAAATAATGCAAAAGTCAAAAGGCAAATCCAAAAGGGTCACATGGACCCACTGGGGCTGGATATACCTTTTCTGGAGAATATTTGGCAGTAGTAACAGTGCAAAAATGAAATGCAATAGTCTCTCTGCCTCTGTCTCTGTCTCTCACCCCTCCCCTGCTTCCATTTCATTCCATCTGTCCCAGTGCCAAAAAACTATTCAATATAAATATACAGATATGTTCAGATAAATACCAAAGGTCCTTCAGGCTTATAAGTAATATGTGATGTTTTATTTTACATAACAAACAGATCAGAATAAATTGTTATATCCATTTGCCACAATCAGCAGCCATTCATATATCAATCTGTCAATTAACTAGATGTATCAATTAGAGCCTATATAGGCCTAAATATCTGGAAAAAAATTAAACTTACAAAAAAGTTAAGAAATAACGTAACAGGCGCAAATATCAAAGGAAGGTCTTCCCTGCCTAAACAAGAATCTTTTTAAACTGCACATAAACCAGTCAAAAACAAACTTAATGTAGTCTGGCAGCCAGCTAGTCAACCAGTCAGTTGGTGATTCACCAGTCAGTCATTTACCAATCAGTCAGTCAGTCAGTCATCCAACAGCATGCAAAGCAGTCAGTCACCAGTTAGTCAGTAGGTAGTCAGAGAGTCAGTAAGTCAGTCAATCCATTAGTCAGTCAGTTATTAAAGCCATATCAGTCAGTGAATCAGTCAGTCAATCAGTCAATCAGTCAGTCAATCAGTCAGTCATTTCAAGGAGACGGTCAATGAATCAGTCCATGAATTAGTCAGCAAATCAGTCAGTGACTTTAGCCATAGTCAGTCATTGAATCAGTCAGTCAGTCATTTCAGCCATTAAAGTCAGTCAGTCAGTCAGTCATGACCAGCCATCATTTAATCAATCAGATGGTCCATCAATCCATTCAAACACTAGACACACAAACAGTCAGAGCTACACAGAACGGAAGCTACACGGAACATTGAGAGACAAACATTGAGAGACAAACATCAAGAAAGCTTTTAAGACATGTCTTCCCACAGCCAAAAAATCGATCAAGCAAACACAAAACATCCACCCGACCTGGAGCGACTCCATCGACGAGCGCTCCGATGGCTTTTCCGTCGTTCCAGTCCGTCGTGAAGTTGAGTATTTGCCGATCGGGAACTTTGTTCTGGATCCAAGCGAGCAGACGTTGCTTCGGTGTCTGCTCCTTCTTGTGGACTGTTGTCTCCACCTCATCCTCCCAGTTGGGCATCGAGATGGAATAGTGTAGGATCAGCATCCATATCAGACCCAGGATCAACTTCAGATTGTGGTCGACGATATTGGAGCTGTCTGCAAATCCAAATAACAGCCGATTCTGAATATGAGTTTTAACAAATACTCAAGAATGATTTTTTAAATAAATCTTGGTGTTTCTCAATGAATTTTATAAATCTGGAATTTACTCAAATGCTGTAATGATCAATGTGAAAATTCAATAATGCAATATGCTGTTGGGTGGTCACTTGATGCTGAAATTCTAATTTCTTTCATTTGTTAGTTGAAACCAGTTCTAACATCGTAAGAACAGTATACAATAATTAGGAATCAAGTTTTAAACTACACTCCTTTTAAATATTTACTTCATCTGGGCAGACGCCGAAACAGTCCATAAGCAAAGGAAGTGTGGCTTTCAGAAGGTAAGTCCATAAGCAAAGGAAGTGTGGCTTTCAGAAGGTAAGTCCATAAGCAAAGGAAGTGTGGCTTTCAGAAGGTAAGTCCATAAGCAAAGGAAGTGTGGCTTTCAGAAGGTAAGTCCATAAGCAAAGGAAGTGTGGTTTTCAGAAGGTAAGTCCATAAGCAAAGGAAGAAACATTCTACCTAAACTTCTTTAGGTCTTTAACCCTCTGGTTTGGACTACCTCCCAACAGCGTGCCATTGTCAGACCTGCCCTTAAGAAGTCAGGGCTTGATCTGAACTTACCATCCAGTTACAGACCCATCTCAAACCTAACCTTCATGTCAAAGCTGATTGAGAGAGTGGTTGCTGTCCAGCTGCTCCGATATCTTGAGCAGAATGGTCTGATGCCAAATCATCAGTCTGGCTTTCGCAAGGGACATTCAACCGAGACACTCCTTATCCGTCTTCTATCAGACATCAATCAGGCTATGGATTCGGGCAGGGTTACACTACTGGCTCTTCTTGATGTGAGCGCTGCCTTCGATTCGGTAGATCATCAGATTCTCCTTACAAGGCTTGCGGCATCATACGGGATCTCAGGCCGTGCATTGGCTTGGTTCTGTTCCTATCTTGAGGAGCGGACCATGAGAGTGGAGATTGGAGATGACAAGTCGGTCTGGGCGCCTGTTGTTTGTGGTGTTCCTCAGGGCTCAGTCCTGGGGCCACTACTTTTCATTCTGTATACAGCTGACCTCTATAATGTTGTAGCGTCGCTGGGTCCCACATCTCATCAGTTTGCTGATGACCTTCAGCTGTATTTGTCCTGTCGACCTGAGGATTCAGTGGTATGCGCGCAACAAATGCATTGTGCACTTGAGACTGTGCACAAATGGATGTCTGCCAATCGTCTTAGACTCAACCCGAGCAAGTCACAGTTTATATGGTTCGGTACAACACGTGCACGTTGTAGGATCGATAAAAATGCTCTTGCATCGGCATCCCTTACTGGACAGTCCTGTAATGTTGTGAGGGACCTTGGGGTGCTTCTTGATGGTGGGCTTACGATGGCTGATCATGTGTCACATATTGCCAGGATTAGCTATTATGAGCTCAGGCAGATCCGAGTTATACGGAGAACGCTGTCGCTAAGTGCTGCGGCTGTGCTAATACACTCCTTCGTCCTCACATGTCTTGACTACTGTAATGGGGTCCTCCTGGGCCTCCCTGAGTTCCGTCTTCATCAACTTCAGCTCGTTCAGAATGCAGCAGCCAGACTACTGGCTGATCTTCCTAAATATTAACACATATCTGACTACATGCGACATGAGCTCCACTGGCTTCCAGTTGCTGATCGTGTGCAATTCAAAATTGCTACGCTGGTTTGGAAGGCTACGACTGGTACTGCTCCGAACTATATTGCTGAACTGTGCCTTCCAGTTGGCACTCAAACTGGTCGGCAGGCTCTCCGGTCTGCCTCGCGAAATGACTTGATAATACCTTCGTTTCGAACCACCACCTGTGCTCGTCGGGACTTCTCGATTGCGGCGCCACGGATCTGGAAACGCTCTTCCGCCGTCTGTGCGTGCTGCACGCGGCTATATGGTTTTCTCCAAACTCTTAAAGACGCATTTTTTCAGCTGTTTGATGGCCACGTGTTGAGCGCTTCTGAGAGACTCTTAAGTGGCACTTTATAAATGTTTTGTTACATTACATTACATGACAACAGATATAAATTTCCCATACATTTATTTTCATCCCATGGGTCTTTCCTCACCATCTGTAGCCAACAACAAATTGCACCTGTGATGAAGATGCTACCACAAATTGAGCCTGCAAAAATTATTTGCCCCAGTCGGAAGCAAGGAGACAATACTGTTATGGTCTGAACACCGAGTTTATGGGCAAGTGTTTCCCGAAACCTTGCAAAATCTCAACCGAAGCTGATACATTGCACAATAAACACGAGTGCTGCAGAACTCATTCAATTAACTTTCTAAACATCAATGATACCAGATGAGAGTACAAAACACAAACTGATTAACGTATTTATTGGCAAATCAGGCAGGAAAATCAATCCAACAAAATGTAACAGGTGGTTCTTCAACTGCATTATATCAAAACAGAATTACGGAGAACGAAAGAAAATGCTTCTGACATAGCTGTGTATACATATAAATTATGAACTTATTAATTGTTTAATTTATTTTGTAGAGGCAAAATATGCAAAACTATCAGTGCTGAAACTTAATGTCAAGTATTTTACATAGTTTCCTTAATTAATAAGACTGCAGTAGATAATTTTATGATCATCTAGCAAGCAGCAAAAATTGGTGCAGAAAAAGATTCTTTGAAGGATTTTCTTCCGCTATCATCTCCCCTCCCCCTCCCAGTGAACTCCGTACACCATTGATGGAATGTGCAGTCAACGAGGAAGATGGCTGGACACTACCCTGGTATGCTGAGGCTGAGAAAATGACGTTGCTAACGCTTCCTACCAATGGCTACTTCCACGAGATTGCCCCTCCTTCTGCAACAGCAGCAGCCTTCTGCATAATTTACCATCCATCCATCATCCAGCCACCCACCGGCGTTCAACTAATATCAACCTTCCTCTCCTCATCTATAATATAACTCCTAATCACTTATATCTGCAATTTTATCAAAGCTATTACCATGTCATTCTACCTCCTCTGCCGCTCACCCCTTCCATCCCTCCCCACCCCTTCCTTCTCTCCTCAATCATGCCCAGATGCTGAACGTATAAAGCAGCGGTTCTCAACCTGTGGGTCGCGACCCCCACGGGGGTCGCCTTACGATTTCACAGGGGTCGCCTGGGACCTTCAGAAATTTGTAAAGAAGTTGTCTCTTAATATAATATTATGTAAATATGATTACTACACTAACTACTACCCTACAGCGACTTAAAATTAATTTTACTTAGCAGCTAATTTAATTTAATTTTTGCCATATTAGTTTTGAAATATAAATTCTAACTTCACTTTTACTTCTTAAAACAAAACAATAGCCGGTTTGCTGGGAAACTGTGCTGCCAGCTACGGTTATAATTAGTAAACAACATTAGCAAAGTTTGTGACATTAGAGGCCGCCTAAAATGAATCAGAGTGATTCGTGTAGGCTTATTAAGAAAAGCAAATATAGTAAATAAAGTTTGAAATATGGTTTACTTCCATAGTTGCAGCGGGAATTGAGGAACCACAATGCGTTATTTGTAATGGCAATCTGTCGGTCGAAGCGAAGCCAAACAAACGGAAACGCCATTTTGATGCTAAACATCCTAACTTTGCCAGGATGCCCAGTAGTTAAGAACAAAACTAATGACGTCGAGAAAGGCAGACTTGATACCGGGGGCAAGTACTGTAGGCTACCACCAGAAACATGACAGCTGTTGAAGCGTCATATTCGGTTGCTCTTAGAATCGCAAAAAGCCAAGAAGCCTCACACAATTGCCGAGAACGTGTTGTCCCCAGCAACCAAAGACATTTTTCGAGTAGGCTAATGCTTGAAGCTGAATGTTATAAAATTGAACCCAATTTCCTTGTCTAACGACACCGTCAGTAGAAGAATTGATGACATGTCTGCTGATAGTATTACCAATAAAAAGTTACAAATTTGTCTGTTAATTATTGTTTGATCAGGAAAAAATCTGGTCCACCTTAATTATTCAGCGTAGGTCTACAGTTTGACGAATCCACGGATGTTGCAAACTCTTCATTGTACATAGTACAATACACAATAAATATTAAACATCAAGTAAACATTTCACTTACTTAATTTTACTTTAAAAATTTTCAAATTGATTAGCTGCAAAAATTACAAATTGTCTTGTTAATTATTGTTTGATTCCGCATGATGCGTATGGATTAGGCCTAATCGCGAGAAGCAATATGCATCATAATGGTATGGAAAATGCGGTGAAGAGGAGTAAGGCGATCAATTTTATTGATGGGGGTCGCCGCAACCTTGGAAATATTATCAAGGGGTCGCAGCGTGAAAAGGTTGAGAACCGCTGGTATAAAGGGTCATTAAAATACAGTCGAATTTGGCCTTCCCCAGTCCCCACGAATCAATAACATTTTCGGTCAACTGGTACAACGCACAGATTGGAGACAAGTTAACATCAAGTTCTGTTCTCATCCTAGCTAAATCCTTAGAATATAGAATGAGCAGTCCCTTAACCCTCGCCATGAGGCAGCCATGGGGGGGTGGTTGCGACCCCAGGTTTTATTCATTTCAAACTTTTTCCGTATGGAATAAAAATTTGACCTTTTAGGTAGCTGTAGGGGGTTCATTTACACGTTTTGAGGTAAAATGTGAGATGATATCTCACACCGTTCAAAAGTTATAGCCAATATACCCGAGGTACCAGGGGGTGGATACCACCCCCCTAGATTTTCGACTATATCTTATCCGTCATTTAATATTAAGAGACACAAATTATACCATTCTATAGAGGGAATGTGGGGCTACATTTCTATGGTCACTGAGTTGACCTGTGACAACCGGAAGTGCTCAAAATAAATAATAATACGCGTAATATGCGTGAAAAATGGCTGAATGGAAGGACTCCCCTTAGTTTTTGTCTGTAGCATATTCATTTGTCTTCCTGGAAGAGAAACAAAGATACCATTCTTTAGAGGGAATGAAGGGCTTCATTTGCATACCTACATCTTTGTCTTTTGAATACCGGAAGTGATCAAAATAAATAATAATACGTGTAATCTGTGTGAAAATCGCTGAATACAGCATTACAACGTAAACCGATATATATGTATGGATATTTATGTATGGATGTACATTTATACTATATAAACATGTGTAGGGATGATTTTGTGTATCTTTTATACATGGATTAGTTTCAAAACACACATAATCTTATATTTGTTTATCCAAAAAGTACAAAATGTACGCAATAATATACAATATTGCTAATTAATGGGTTCCGTTGTTAAAAGTGATGTAATTTCGAGGTGCATTCACATAATGTACAACTAAATATACCATTCTGTGCAGAAATGAATGCTGAATCCAATGCTATATTACAAGTTATGATATGTAAAACCAAACACGAAATCCAGGGGGTGGTAACCACCCCCCCTTGGTAGTCCGTGTTACAAAAAAAGCTTGGTAGCCCTAGGGTTAAGCTAGCCCTGAGGCAGCCATGGGTATGAAATGGCCGCGACGACATATGAGGGCGGGTGGCCCGTCCTCTCCCTCGCCGTCTCATCTTTCCACCGACAGTGTATAGTCAGTGTACTCATGGTAGCTGCGTTGGCTAGGGGACGCAGAAATCTTGAAACCAATTTCTGCCCTGGCGGGAATTTGAACCCCGACCTCTCGATTGACAGACCAGCACGCTAAACAGTACACTATCCAGCACCCCATAATATAATCTGAACCTGAATCAGATCTTGTGTTATGTCTTGGCAAAAACCTGCAACTGTACTGCATATCATCATCATCAGTTCATGATGCCGGCCACCTAGCGGCGATGGGTAAGAATAAATTATCTCATGGAGCGATCATTTGTCAAGTCCACTGCTCCCCTTAGTGTTAATCCAAGTGAAGTTATGTCCTCATTTGTATTGTCTATCAAACTCAGTCTTGGTATGCCTTTCTTTCTTTTTCTTTAAAATCTTGCATATACTGCATTGCATGAAATTCAGTCAACTTGCATTCTCTCCATATCTACAATAATTATTCCACATGTCCAAACCATCGGAATCTTTGTAACTGATATACCTGAACGAAAACAAACTCATCCTGTGACTTCAAAAACCGTCATGGGTTCATCGGTTTAATTCACAAAACGTGTAACCAGTCACAGTCGATTGCCGAATCACGCTTCTTCAAAGAACTCTTCCAATTGGTTGCTCTTACACATCAATTTCAATCAAACTGCCATCGTACGACCCTCACAGACAGCGAGGAGCGCAATCATCAAAGTATGCTGATGCATACATAATTCATGTCAGCAACTAAAACTAATATGACCTTTTGGGTCGCTGGCCACATGCCTGGAACAGTCTTTCTGTATATTTTCACGAGGTGAAAAGTCTTTATGTGTTTAAAGAACAGTTGAATATCTACTTATTCTGTAACTCTTAACATTTGCGCTGACAGTAGACATTTTCATCATCATCATCATCAGTTCCTGACACCAGCCATTTGGCGGCGACATGGGTACAAATAAATGACCTCCATTGCCCTATCATTTGTTAAGTCATTGCTCAGTCCAAGTAATGTTATGTCCTCATTTATATTATCAACCCAGCACAGTTTTGGTCTGCCTTTTTTTTTTTTTTTCTTTGAATCTTGCATGTAGTGCATTGTGTGGTATTCGGTCAACAGGCATTTTCTCTACATGTCCAAACCATCAGAGTCTTCTAGCTGCCAATCACTGTCAAATCGAGGATGGTTAAAGACAAGACAAGAAAGATGGTACATCTATTTTGCTGCCATATATTAGCCCAGAGTGCTGGAATGCCTGGGTGTTGTCTGTTGAAGTCAGAAAAATGCCAGAATGTGGGCTGGCCTGTCAGTCCTAAGGCCCAAATATACAAGTCCATGGTACATCTAACTAGCATTGTAACACACATCATTTCAACATGACTCTTAACATACACTACAGTCCCACCCGCACAGATCTCAAACATAATTCAGCTGTACAATTACAGTACAAAGTATCTCATTACAACAAAACCAAGTATGTTATACATAGTATGTATGCACTGCAATGATGCAAGTACATGTATATGTATCAGAAAATTTAAACTTTTTAAGTATACATATATTTTTATATAGTGCCCCTTAAAAATAATTACAGGTGTTCAAATGATAATAAAAATCATAATGACTCAGATTTTGATGTGTATCCCATTAAAGTTTATCCTGTTATAATATATAAGCACATAACAAGAAGAAGAAGAGCAGTCCCTTGAGCAAGCCTGAGAGGCAGCCATGGGTATGAAGTGTAACTGACTTCATTTTCTTAGCCTCAGCATATGAGGGCGTGTGACCAGTCCTCTCCCTCGTTGTCCCATCTTCCCGCCCACAGTGCACGGTCAGTGCACTCATTATAGCTGGGTTGGCTAGGGATGCAGATGAAGCAGAAATCTCAACCAAATTTCAGCCCTGGTCCCTGGAGGGGATTTGACCCCCCTCCCAACCTCTTAATTGACTCTCCAGCAGGCTAAACCACAATACTATCCCATGGGATCCCATATAATAAGATTTATTATACAGAGGTCCTCCACTATTCAAGGTGTAAAGCGAGTTAAGCGACGACCATGGGTTGATTTCTGGGAGCCAAACTGTCAGCATGCGGTTTTACAATCGAATAAAACTGCACGCTGACAGTTTGGCTCGGAAAACATTCATATTAAATGCGGATGATTTACCATGTAGTTTAACTCCAGGGATAGTTGGCTAATTTCGACTTTTATGGTATGTTAGGCTTCCCTAAACCACAAAAGTGACTGCTTTGTAAACCAAAATGCAGTTAGTAATTGGTCTAATAGAGGATACACTTACTTATATTATCATGATAATGGTGATATAGAAATCATAAGAAATGTCCAGTCAGTGAATAGATACGGTTTTGTTTGTGCCTAAGGCAAAAATTCCTTCAATCTTAAGACCATGACGAGTTTCTACACAACAGAACCTTCTAGACCAGTGTTTCTTAACCAGTGTTCGACCGAACCCCTGGGGTTCGGTGAGCCAGTGCCAGAGGTTCGGCAGAGGTCCTCTGAAATATATACATATTCAGATGAGTTGAAACAATTGATTGCAACGCACCTGGAGGAGCTGTGAATTAATTTGACAATATCCAGCATGGATCCAGCAGCCTTTCAGCTTCGATATTGCTACAGCAAATGTGAACGATCCATACCCCTGGACTATCTTATCGAACTTCAGCAGAGCCACATTCAACAATTGCTCTTTGGTACAACAGCACTTTCAAGATTTTGGTGCCGCCAAATGGAAGGATATCCCCGCATTGCTAAAGCTGCCCTTGAAATCCTCACACTTTTGGCACATCATATCTCTGTGAGCAAGGATTCTCAAAATTGGTGGAGATTAAATCCAAGAAAAGGAGCAGGCTTGATTGCGAAAATGACATGAGAGTGGAGGAGTCTTTTCAAAACATAGCCACGCATTTCTCACATTGTTTCCAAACGGCAACAACAAAGGACACATTAAGATACAATTGGTAGTGTTGGTACGGTTAGTTAACTGTTAGTAGTTCATGTATTGAATGTATTAACATTGTATAACATTTTGGTACAATTGTTTTTATTTCCTTTTGTTCCCATTGGTTAAAAATTATTGTTCAAACTTGAGGGGTTCGGTGAGTGGTCATGGATTTCTCTTGGGGTTCGGCTCCCTTGAAAAGGTTAAGAACCACTGTTCTAGACCATATCAGTGTGCAGATGAGTTTGTAAATAAGTAGGCCTAAATGAACTTGCAGCACAGTGGCCTGTGAAAAGAAATGGTAATAATAATAATAATAATAATAATAATATCTTTTCTTTAAGCGTCTGACAAACGCACTGTGCTGTACATTTACATGTTATGACAATTAAACAATTCACAAGAACACAATATGACAGAAGACATAAATCTTAACTAACATGCTTGCTTTCATGCCCTATTTAGAAACCCCTCAGTCCTCTGATACGGGATCAGACGTGACGTCATTGCCTTTCACCGGCAACCATAGCACTAGGCTACTACTTGTTCGCTTATTTATTGTTTCAAGCCACGGTTTATGCAATGAATTGTGCCGTAGTTCAAAGACAAGTACAGAGCTATTATTTTCAGCTCATGCATAGCCTCTCCAACTCATCACACCACACTCAATGAGTTTCAAATGACTGTCGCGTTTAGTCATGCCTGAAAACTGGCTACGTCAGCAAATTCGAATCGCAAGACCTACAACCCTAAAGGCCACTCTCTTGCATTCTATGCATTCACACATCTGTGATAATTGTGACTCCAATTTGAAATCCATATAGTGTCAATTCAGCTAATCAGGGTGCTTTCTGCTCTGGACTCTATGCTATCAAATGTCATAAAGAACAAAAATTTAATCTGCAATCAAAGTAATGGACAGAAAACTAGAATAATCACTATTGCCAATGGAATAATAAGTGGCCAATCCACACACATACACTTGGAGCCAAAAAAAAATGGATTCACATACATAGCTGACATCGTCGTGATCAGGGTCAGGCGGTAGTTATGTAGCACACAACAACACCTCCTAGCCATAAGCATAACTTTGTATTGTGACCATGCTGTCCGGTCACCACCACTTCTCAAAGTATTTTTTGAGACACGACAGAGTCATTTTGGTTTGAAGCAAGTTCAAACAATCAAAATTAAAATACAGTGGTGTACTGTACTCTTGCATACCACTTATATAACATGTTATTTTACAGTTGTAAGACAGACCGTAAACATGCACTTTTGTCATCTGCGAGTTACCTTAAAGTGGCAGACAAAGCATCCTAAGTTCGTATATAGGGAAGAGAAGATAGGGAGGAGGCAAAGGGAAGACGAAAGCCACATGGAGAGAGAATGGGATTGCTCCTAGCAGCTATACCTACTCCAAAACAGCTCTTTTGAGCAGGTCCAATAGGTGCTATATAGCAGCTGTAGAGGCAGCCTATGGTGTACAAGCAAGGTTAGCCATATATAGAACCATTTGGAACTGCTCCAAAGAGTGGCCCTAAATATAGCCTATGTCACGAACTCATTTGTACGATCCACTGCTAAAGAGCAGCTAATGCAACGGCTAAGTTCACCTCTGTGAGTTAGGTGAGAATCACGAGTCTGTCATGTGAAAATGACTCAGCTAATTTCAGGTCTAAATTGACTCACACTGTGTTGTCCAGTCAGTCCAGCTGTGCGTTACATCATTAGAGGCAGTCTTACGCCCAAGTAATAAGCCCAGTGGACTGATCATAATAAGACTAAAGTGTCTTTAACTGATGATAAACAGTACTATACCATAACACCAACAGACAATTCCTTCTAATGGATTCGATGAAAGGCAGTTGATAACAACTTCACAGAATTCAAAGCCTATAGACACATTACCCATTCAGTTCCGCTCTACTGAAATGCAAATGCACTACAAGGCACCATTAATGGATATGGGTCAAACAGTGAAACAAGAACAACAATGTTCCATTTGCAGGATCACCGTTAATGGACATGGGTCAAAAGCTAAACAAAGAAAAACAATGTTGTACTAGCAGGATCACCCATGTTCTGTAGTTTCCAGAATGTGTGCAATTATAACAAATCAGTACCGTCAATGGTAATAACTCTACTAGGGTCAATGTAAGCCAGAAATAGACCTATACATGAGTGAGTAAGTAAGTATTATTATGTGTGCATGTATAAGTGTATATACGTGTATGTATATGTGCATATGTGTGCATGTATAAAAAATACATGTATTCATGTATCAGTATTAATGTAAGTATGCCAATCTCAAGAATGGCATCCACATCTCTCCCTCCCTCCCTCTCTCTCTCTCTCTATGTCTCTGACTCTCTCTCTAATATTATCTGCATAGATACTGAAGCACAGTCGAGGTCATACGCTCCTTGTAGAAAAACATTTCTGTTTACATGTATTAACCAGCGTCCCATCTCCTCAGATTGTGCAGGGCTATGCAAATGATTCACAAGACATAAACACAGCAAACCGCCAATACCATTAAGATTGACAGATCTCAACAAGGCGACAGGTTTCATGCATTGGCCCACTTTCTTGTGCACTCTGACCCGGCCCAGATAATGGCTAGCCTAAGACGATGACATTCATGATGTACTGCACAGCAACAGACTGCAAGAATTCTAAGTATTCCATTCAATAGAGATATTATTAAGAGATTCTTGCTGCATGCATAAGCAACACATTATGCTCAGACATCAATATGAATTGAAAATCAATCGACTCTTTCTTATTATCCTACGTACATAGGCACTATAGAAAGGCTACAACATAATTCATATAGCACCAGCACTATTTTATTTTAATACTTAAAATGTGCTATATGAAGTGTCCTGATACATACATATATACATACATACATACAAATAACATAGTGCATCAGTTAACACTCAAATTCAACTAACTAGTTAGTCGTAATATTTAAATGCTGGCACTCTATTATGACATTACGTCGATCAGCATTTCAAGATTTCTGGCATTTAACCTCTGGTTTACAGTGTCTCAATAGAAGAAGAATAAAACCAGTCCCTTAAGCGAGACATAAAAGGCATCCGTGACCGTGAGTATATTCAATTCAATTCAATTCACTTTATTGATCCCGGTAACAGATACAAGTGTTGAACAACATAGTTATATGAAGCGTCATAGCAAATTCATTTTCTTAGTCTAGGCACACGAGACCCATTGGCCACTGGCCCTTTCTGTCGCAAAACTGATCTTCCAGCCAACAATGCATGCTCAGCACGCATGTATGTATGCATGTATGTATGTATGTATTTATGTATGTATTTATGTATGTATTTATGTATGTATGTTTTATGACACTTAATAGTGCATTTTTAAGTATCTCACAGAGGCACTTTCTCTGAGCTAGCCTATATGATGTTACATGTCATTTATAACTACACTTTTACATAAGGAAGCAAAACAAAAAAGTACAGTAAAGTGGAAAAAAGTCACCAATGGTGGGCCCACGCACACAGCTGATAGATGGCAGGGATGTTCAGTATACACATTTTATAGCTCAGTTCATAGAGGGGACAAATGGAGCAGACATTTTTTAAACACCCTTATGCCCTGGCAGGGATTTGAACCCCTGAAGTCTCATTTGACAGTCCAGCAGAAAGTGTTGGACAGTTACTTTTCAGAAGAAACTAGTAACAGTTTCCAGAAAGGAAAAAGTAACTACTTACCTACAAATAGTTACCGGGTACTTTAGTATAATGTAACTAGTAACTGATGACAATTACTTTGAAAAAGTAACTACTTGTATTTTTAGTTACTTTACGCGGAAATGTTAACTTGAATTTTCATCTCTCCATGATGAAATTAGACTTTGAAATTGATGAATAAAAAGAAAAGATCACACAAGATCACACAAATGAGCACACATGGAAATGTCTGGGTCACTGAAACGCACGTGAACCAAGACTTTACAGGCTGATGATAAAGCACTTTCAATAATATTTATAGCACCATAATAAAAAAAATAGACAATGTGAATATATGTTAATTTAAACGTAACACAAAGTAACTACATTTTTGGCATTACTGTTACCTCGTTAAAGTAATTAGTTACCACTGTGAGTTACTTTTGGTAGACAGTAACTAGTTACCCCAAAGTTATTGCAAAATAGTAACTAGTTTGGACCAACCATTAATCTAGTGCACATCCACAATAGCTTCACTATAACTCACTACTAGCTGTACAGTTTCACATTCTATGCATCTCATTGCGGCTTCACATTCACTACACTTTCACATTTCACAAGACCTATCCTTTTAAAGTATCATATGACTATCAGTGATAGTCTATCACTGATATTTTTAACCCATGTACAGCGACTTTTCCAACAGCCTCGCCTGTGTTATTGCACTATACAAATCGTCTTATTATTATTCAAATTGCTAACTGATGCGATAGTCTAGCTCTTAATGACATTTGACATCATACAGGCTAGGGCAGAGAGCGCCTCCGATTTTGTGTTTGCCCTCTGAGCGGTGCTATATAAATGTTCAATTTCAATTACCATTCCAGCATTCTCAATAGATTTCTGCTCCACCTGCGCCCCTAGCCACCTCAGCCGTAATGAATACACTGACCATACATTCTCAGTTGGAAGATCAGTGAGGAACAGGACTGGCCATCCACCCTTATATGCCAAGGCTACGAAAATGAAGTGGCTAACACTTCATACCCATGGCTGCTTCTCAGGATAACTTAAGGGACTGCTCTTCTTCTCTTCTATAGGAAGGATCTGTTGCCAAAGGGTTATTTTCTCAAGCTCTACAAAATTTCTGATTCATGGGATTCAACTCACAAAGAAGCATTTTATAGGAGGCCCTGGTGTATTTATATTCCACTATTTAAGAGCCTCTCAAAGACAGTTCTAATACTAATCCAAACTGGACAGGAAGCAACAATTGTTTGTCTGGTTCGTAACCTAGCAGATAATTAAAAACAAAGCAGTATTAAAATCTGACAGAAAGCATACCGATGTTGACAATCTTTATTTTTTCTTCAACTTGTAGGAATCGAAGTGCCATCGTTATATTTTCCAGTTTTTGGGTCCTAATCGTTGGTCGTTTGTTGTACTTTTGGAACTTCTTTCCGGCCAAGACCTCAATCAGAGCGATCAGCCGGAGACCGTCGGCCAGATCGGTCTCCAGATCGGCAATGTTTCGATTGACGGTCTTCAGATGTTCGTTTGCCCATCGCGTAAAAGTGTTTTTCTGAATCAGCTTCCATTGAGCATCATTGGCGAGCTCACGCTCCGTTGTTGTGACCTCTGACCCACTCGAGTCAGTTGATTGGTTAGGGTCATGAGCTCGCTTGACCAAGGACGAAGAATCCTTACGATGTGACATGATTTGAACGTCGATACTGCAAAGATCAGCAGGAAAGTAGAGGTAATCGTAACCTCCAAACTTCTAAAGCGCCAAACGCAGGGCACTAGCTTATTCACGAGCACTGAGGTGTACAGTGAATGACAAGATAAGGCAGAATGTTTGTTGTCAACCTGTACCACTAAATAAAGTCATCACGACGAAACGTATCCTTAAAGATGATCAAATATTCCAAGACTAGCAATACACAAACCGAGAGGAGTATAACTTTCTTAAAACGAAACGCCGTCGCCTATCTCTTATGCGTAAATGAGTTCCTAATGTTGGCAGACGGGTGGGAGACCGGTAGTAGGTGGGTGAGCGGTTGTGGCCAGCATAGCTTCACTCGGACAATGGGTCCACTGAGTCGTATCGTCGTCCTAAGGCGAGGGCGGTCTATCTCCCTGCGCGTCACCCGTATCAGTCACCGACTACGAGGGGTAGGCAGAACTATAACGGTCCATTGCGCTCGCTCCCTCTCTCGACTTCTACCCTGGCCGACTCAGCATAGACGGAAGAGATTCCTCACTGCATAAAATTATGGGTCATACGCGGATTCATACCTCTATTATTATAGAAATGTTTGGTTTTAATGCGGCCTCCTCCTACGGCCATTACAGAAGTCTACTGTACGCCGCCATACCACAGACTACGTATGGATAACAGATTCATCGGTTGGTTAAGCTAACTATTGGACGCCGTGATTTGGTGATCACGAAATTTACCATTGATGCTAAAAATTCTAAAACGGTGTATCACTAAGAAAAATCCTCAGATCCCCTTGTAAATAACAGTATTGATACTTTTTCATGAAAAGTATATGGACAGAATGCAATACCTGAATAATGTGAGGAGGGGTTTAGGATAATGGTAACACGCTGGAGAAGGGGGGTTTAGGATAATGGTAACATTCCGGCGCATAGAGGCAACGGACCCGGGAAGCGGTACTCTTAGGGAGGGTACCGCTTCCCAGTACCCTTAGGGCCTTTTCATTCGCTAGGTGGCGTTGAAATTGAGTAGTAGGACGTGATGGGCGCCTTGCATGGCTGCCAAACAGCTAAATTCGACTCCTGTAATAACTTGTGATCATCCGTTCATACTATGATTTGTAAGCATCCTGCGTAGGCCCTACTTGTCAGTTTGAAACATTAAACAAAGATTATTACTAGACTATGTATAGTTCCTCGCCCTCTGCAGTGTACGGGTCAGTCAGACGGTTATTGTTCGAAGACCTTCCTTTAATATTTGCGCCTGCAAGGCTATGTTTGGTCTTTTCTCGCACTCTGTCCTATTTATAGAAGGCCTACTCTATAAAGTAATTAAGAGTTCATTAGGATGGATAACAAATTATTGACCTTGGTGCGTTCGGTGAAGCAAAGCAGAACTAATTAAGTCTAGACTAAGGCAAGCCCGTATCTGCCCTACCTCTGTCCTTTGGTCATCCGACACCATTCTTCATCTCGGCCCAAGCCCAACGACCTCTTTCACAACCCTCTATATGGTATAACCTGTCCCGTAGTGTTCCAGCTACATGTATTTCACTTGCACAGTGTATAATGTTTGCACAATAATTATAATATGAACATAATTAAATACGCTATGTATATGATTAATACCACAGCAAATAATTTAACCCTTTGAAGCTGAATTAATCTAACAATTCGTACTTTTGTTGTGTAGACTATAAAGTGACTAGTTGGCACGCCTAAACTAGCACCATATAATCTTTAATTTATAAACTAATCGTGTTAATAAACACTAATGAGTTTTCATGAAAAGGTGCTATATAAACAAGCATTTACAATTACTATAACGTAAATTCTACTTTTATGTACTGAATGACCTTGAAGTGATCTAATACTCCACCAATTAAATTTTTTATAATTCATTGTATTTTCACTTTGTAATTAAAAAGCCCTTTGAACAGAGCAGAGAAGGCAGCTATAAAGTATATTATAGCTGCAGGGCTTTTAAACAGCACCTTTACAGAACTGTTCAAACTCACGATGTATGTCTTAGCACGCCTGGATGATTGCAATTCAATAATTGCAGGATTCCCAGGGTTGTGTGAGCTCCATTCCGTCCTTAACTTTGCTGCCCAAGTCATAGCCAACAACCCGAAATAATCACATTATTGCAACATATGCGATAAACCCTACACTGGCTTCCTGTTGCTGAGCTAATTTCTTTCAAGATCATCTTGCTTTATTTGTAGGCACTGCCCCAGCATGCTCTGTGTTCCAGTTTTCAATCAACTGGATCGGCAATTGTTGTGCTCTGCTAGCTCTGAAGATATGCAGGTTCGTGCTTCCATATTTCAACTCAAGCCCCCCCAACGTGCCTTCTCATGTCTTGGACCATCCCCCTACAACTGTCTCACAGTGCATTAACAAACTGTTGCATTCGGCTCTGTACAGCAAACATTTTCAAACTGTCTTAAAACACACTTGTTTAGATCAGTCAGATAGATAGTCAGTGCTTTAGTGAGAATAAAACGCCGCTATATCAGGTGTCTGGATACATTGTATTACACACACACACACACATACCAAGGACCAATAAAATACTCCTTGCACACATACACAGGCTAGATACAAAACCCAGAAGTCGACATTAAAGCTTTAATCTTTATAGATTTTTATAACTGTACTTCAAATGTGTACGATTCAACCTGCCTGAATTTAGTTACAAGGAAATTATTTCATTCAAAATCTAACTTTATGCAACTTTACGAAATCAACAAAAAAAGTAAACGTCAAACGTAAATATTATTATTAAATTTGTAACGAAATATATTTGTAACAAAATTTGTACAATCAAATGTTGACTAATCACACACACCTTAAGAACAACAGAAAATGTTTAAGCTATCTCATCATGCCACCATTCCTCAAGTCGAAATTCATCGTGCAGATTTCTAAATATGTTGTGCAGAAAGAATATACTTCTGGTGACTATATGACAGTTTGATCAGTTTCGGCGGTTTGCAGAGCCACAAAAATTACAGTGCGCCCTATCAGCTTAGAGGGAACATAGCCTCATGTCTTAAGAAATTCTACAGTAAACAAAACAGTTGTTGTGTATTGTGTCATGAGTTAAACCTGCAGTTAGTCATGAGTGCTCAGAAACATGCAGTATATCATAGTAAGAGAAGAAAACAATTATAAATAACATAATAGAAAATCAAATTGACTAACAGAAAGTGCCATATTTTCAGGCTGGTGCGCAAAACGTAAGGACTTTGTTTGCAATGGTTGTTACCAACACCAGAAAGGCATCAGCTTCAAATCCAAGTCAGAGCAGAAAGTTTTAGCAAAACAAATCCATCAAAGAAAAGCAGCATATATATAATTATACTTGCATTATATATAAAATTAGATAAACATAATGCAGGTGTGTAATTATATGAAAATATGCACAGTGCCAACCCCACATATCGAAATGCGTGTTGTAAGCATTTAAGCATATACATACATAGATATATATAATCTTGTATAAATGTATAAAGTGTAAGCCCCATGTATTTGTGCATGTTTAGTGTGCATGCATGTGTGTTACTGTATACATATTTATATACCAGTTACTAACATATTTATATTTTAGTTACCAGTATTGTGTGCAAATTATATATAAAACCCACCTTTTAGAGCTAATAATGAAATAAAACTATAAAAAGAAATTAAAATTTGACAGATTAATTGGCACACCAATTGATCGACCTTGAAAGAGTGAATTAGACAATAGACACATGCACTTTTTCTTCTGTACAGACCTGCAGCAGAGAACATACCCAACTAAATCCCACCTAATCCAGACTTATATAGCGCCTTCTGCATAATGAATAAGGAATCATTCAAACCTAAATGTTAGTGACAAAAAATAATAAATTCAGTTTGTCTATAATTTCTTATTGAACAAAAAAGAAGAAGAAAAAAGAGAATTCAACAGACACTAGTAATGTTTGTTGCATGTAACCTATCATATCGTCAAAACATACACCACAAACTTCACTCTATGCCATCATAAAACAGTGTTCCAAGAACACCTTACTTATTCGCAAAGACACCGTCAAACACAAACACACTTTTGTGACGTCTGCAATTAATGAATTAATTGCTCTATTGTGGAATGTAATACATATCTGTAGCTTAATTTCCTACAATGTGCCATACACCAAATTTACCGTGGCAGACCTTGCAGAACATTTTAGCAGCAGAAAAATGGTAATTTTTCTAAAACTGATCCATGGATTCATTGCAGTCAGCGTTCATATCTTTCGGTTCTCTGGCAGAGTTGGTTAAACAAGCAGGGAACCACAACATATAAACACTTTTGAATGTAAACTATAAGTAAAGCAAGTGTATCATGCACTTAAATATTGAAACTGAGAAAAGCACTAAACATCTGCAACTGCCCTGAAACTCAGAAACTGCTTGGAAACTGTGAAAATTCTCTTCCTGCCAACATGCCCAATTGCCCATATTATGAAGTCCATATGGGACTCACATTTCCATTATAGGACCCATACAGGACCAATGTTGGTTCCAGTAATGGGCAAGCTGGCAGGTTTAAAACGCTGAAACCGTAATGAAATTGCGAAATTAAACTGACACTGTAAAGTTACATTTAGAAGTTGCAAGCTAAAAGTCCAAAGTGTGTATCAGAACAATCACATTCCAGAATCTAAGCTTTCATTCAATACAGAAGTTGCCATCAAAGTCAATATCAAGCATTTCCACTCTAACGTTACAAACAATTATTTACCTTACACTTACAGCATCGATAGCACCACATAGATTCGTTAGTAATTTTTCAAAAGTAAGGATATGAGTCCGTAAACCTGTTAACTTCACAAACATGTCCGTAAGAACGAAGTTCTGCGTGCAGTTAAGATTGTCATCTAATCGAAAATGAGTGCATCATAAATTTCAACAGGACAAAGACAAAATGCAATGACATCATTTAAAATAAAGGTTATTTTATTGTATCTACAAATTGAATAAATATGAGGCATGCCTATACTGACAACCTATACTGATGACCTTTAGCTAACACTTACATTTGTAAAAGGTTAGAATAAAAGTAAAATAGCGGAATGGAAAAGAAAACAGCACACAGCTCTCAAGAACAGAAATAACAAGCATCAGGCTCTATTTTTATTTAAATAACATTGAATTAGCCATCTAAACTTTCCAGAGTCTAAACAACAAGGACATTCTGGGACTTTCAGACAGCAACATACACAGCTATCTTGTGGCCTACTCACAATGCAAGTAGCCTTTCATCTCTTATACAGTGGGCATTTAGGAACTAGTAGTCCCTTAAAGTCATAACTTACGTACCCTTTGTGTCAGGAATTAAATTTACTACATGCCAACTTTGTTAGCAAGAATTACTTCAGTTTATACAAAAAAATTTTAAAATTAGCAAAAATATTCAATAAGTTATTGGAAAAACTGAAGCAAATTTAGAACAATCACAACATACATACCATGTTACCATGACTTTGCGACGGTGTACAGCCTTGGCTTATTACCAGTAAGTCACACACATACATTCAGATCAGTAAGATAGTATATTTCAGTAACTGGAGTTCTGACTATTGTGGTTTTGACCACTGACTGTACTTGGTATTACCAAGTATACAGCCTAAAAACTGCTTGTTTGATTTCCTAAAATACTATTTAACATATTTAATAGTATTTTATTTAACATATTTAATAGTAAATAGTATCAACCATTAGTGATCAACATTATGCAGTGGTGACTAGCACAAAGACCCTGTACATTACAGAAATGTAATGCAGTGTAATGTAAGAGACAATCGATAGAGTACAGTTCATCAGGAAAACAACGGAGTTATGTGAAGTGAGCGTAAATCAGGCATAGTCACGTGATTCACCTAAAAAGGAATGTCTTGAGACGACCCTTTAACCGAACAAGAGATTATTATCACTACCAGTTAATAAATATTAGCCACTTCTGTAGTGCCAGTGTCTAATGCACCAGACATCAACTGATGGTGCACCAAGCAACGCTGCAATCAGGACAATCCACCAAGAATGAGCTTGTGCTGGAAAATCCAGCTGAAAAGGTGATTCTTGACCCCAGAAACCAAACAGAACAAACAGATGTGGGCAGAGAATTTGGGTCCTATATCACCAACATTTAATGCATGAAGCATTAAAATGGTGGTTCCAACACCTGCTGCCACAGAAATTGCCCAGAGTCCTTACAGTCAACATCTCGGCAACCCTAGAGCAAACATCATTCAGCAAAGCAGATTCAGTTAAATTTTAGAAACTTTTGGCCAAGTGAATGCCTATTAAGAGTGATTAAGCAGTACCACTGTTTTCAAGTACCACAAGATTAACACCCAGTTCAAAGCAAGTGAACTGAAAACACGGTGTACAATTAAGAAACAATAAAACTGAAAAACAGAGCTCAATTCTGCCAGTTGCTAATCAAAAGCGCCAAGCGTCAAGTAAAATGCCCGAGTGTATTGTCACTGGACTGCGAATGCATCTGATGTCTACAGTGCAATTTATCATCAAAAGAATAAATAGAATGTATCATGACTAATCAACAGCACCTCTGATGCAAATGGAATTATTTACAAGTCATTCATGAATAGTATTTGGTCATGGAGGCAGAACTAAATAAATAAAGTTTCATAATGGTACTGATAATTAAATAAATAACGAAATTTTCATACTGGTACACTGTACTGATAATAAAGAAATTTTCATAACGGTACTGATAATAAATAATAACCAATTTATGTTGTACAAGTTTACCAATAATCAAATAATAATTTCCGAATAATAATAATAATAATAGTGGAGTTAGTCAGAACAAGTGTCACTAGATTCGTTACTGTAACAAATTTTCATAATAATAATATAAAATGTGCACAAAACATTTTTTGGAAAAAAATTTCATGTGAATACATAGCAACAGTAAGATTGGCAATGAGCTTTATACATGAATTTAAATTATCATGAGTAAAGAATGACATTTATCATGCAACTGCGAATAGAAATCAGACTTAGAATTCACTGAAGTTTGTCATGTTCGAAAAGCAAGTCAAAACAAAGATCAGAAATGGATGAAAGAAAACATCTTAGAACATCCAGCAAAACTTTCTTAGAAGAAGTCACCACAACAAAGAAGATGAACTACGCGTCACCTGCACTTAACGAAAAACTACTCAATCTCAATTGAATTTAGCGTAGCGCATTAAACAATGGCTCATTAAGCAGCGAGAAAACGAAACGATACAGAATTACATTAACACACTGTTTCGTGATTTACAGAAATTGATGCGTACAAGCACAGTAATGGTACAGAATAGAAACGCTCTGCCTCGTTTCGTTACTGGAATCATTTTGAAAAACAAGCTCCAGTTAATCATTCCAAGAATCCCTCTTCCATGTGATAGACCTGTGGTCGAGAGTGACGGCCTGGAAAGCGTCTATGTCAGTGGGCTTTTCTCGCTCAGTCGTACGCTCTCGAACAAGGAGTTGTCCTGTGAAACACAAATGCGGTTAAGTAGTTTCAAAAACAAACAAGCATGATATAGAACACGTCCAGTTGAGCAAAACTGCATCAGATTAGCACTGTCTCTGTTTCTCTCTCTATGTCTCACTATCTTTGCATGTCTGTCTATCTGTCTATCCATGTCCCTCCTTCCCCTCTCTCTATCCTTCACTCTCTTTTGAACTTCAAATCATTTTTGTGACAGAGACAAAGAAAGTATCCATAGAAAAGTCGTTTGTTCAGCATCTTGTATGTATGTACCTAAACATCTCTATGACCTATTTCACAACCTCTCAAATCTTTAACCTTTCTGCTGCACTCCAAAGTGTCCTCTTCAAATAATATTAAGTAATTGCTTATGCAGCAATTTATCCATCAGTAGTATTCCACAAATCTGCAAAATGCAAGTTCAAGTTTTTTCATCTAAAGCACAAACACAGACCTGGAACATGGTTCGATTATCCAATTTTTTCTATACCTTGGAGGTGAAGGGTCGATTCTTTAAACCATCCACTATCTAATCTACTGCAAATTTAATAAATTCTATAGCACTGTAATCCAATCTACCGGCAATGACTTCTATACTGCCCTTTAAATCAATTGATGGTCGCTTAACGTGATATTGCAGTCGAAATTTTAGTCCGGTGTAGAAGACCAGTTGCTTACGAGAAACCAGAACTCAAACCTCTTCCGCTTTTAGTTCAGCTAATGGATTCAAGTAATAATAATAATAATAATATTTTTTCTTTAATTTAGCGCCTGACAAACGCACTGCGCTGTACATTTACATGTTATGCAATTTAAATCTTAACTACTAACAGAACAGACAGCTTGTAATACAACGGCGCTAATAGCAGCCTACAAAGCAAATCCGCCCTAACGGAGCTCGAACTCGGTACCTCTCGCACTCTTCGCCAGATGTTATCCAACGCGCCACCCGGACCCCCATAGTATAGTGTAGTGGTATAGAAAATTGAACGAAAAATCCAGGCACTGAAGAAACTACCCTGACAGCCGCGTTCCTAGGGCCTCGCACCCACCCAGAATGCGCCTGCCACAACTGTGACAACCGATAACCAGCTATCGGCCCAACAAACGTGACTGCTGAGGTGCACCTACTTTGCCCCTTCTGGCGTTCACAGCAAACTTCCCGAAAAATCGAGTTTTCTTTTTGAAGTCGACTTGGTCAAACTGATCATCCTCCTCTCCATCATCCAGCGCACACGTCTCCACGCCCGGAAGTTCTCCATCTCTTCCACCGGCCGACTCGATCAGCTTCATGTACTTATATTCCAGTCTACAATCAACACAGCCAACTGGAATCCTGCCTCCGAATCATAAAGATACATTTAAACAAAATTAAATAACTGATCTACTGTCATACCTTCTCCACATGAAATCTCGCTCGTACGCACCATTATATATATACCAAAAAACATGATAAGAGACATGAACACCTAATAACACTGCCTTGTGATAACAAAGTACTTGATACATGGTTTCCTGAAATAGTATTTAACCCACAGCAACAGTGAATGAATGAGTAATACGAGATTTACGTGCCAGATGTCAATATATGAATCAGAGGCACGGTCAGTCGTTAAGGGGAGGGGAGATGGGCAGTTGAGAGTGGAAACTAAGGTACTGATGGATTCACGAATCAGACAGTTTTAAATTGTTACTTGAAGGATGAAATTGTTGGGGCTGACCTTGTGAGTAAAGGTATTTTATATATCGCTGGGACACAGTAGCCGAATGGATAGAGTGCTCCCCCTTTTACGCGGAGTACACTTACAATTGGTCAACCTCATTGATGTTCTGTCTTATGGTCATGTGTGTACTTCTGAACTTTGGAAGGAGGGCGATACAAATACAGTTGTATTAATGTAACTTTAGCAACTGTAGTGAATCTGCAATAAGTCCAGTCAATCCTGAAGATTATCTGGCAAAGGCCAAAGACAGAAACCGGTTAACAGGAAAGCAGGCATCAGATAAAATCCATCCATGGAATCTGTTAAAAAGCTTAGCATGGTAGGATTGGTAGCGAAGCGATTCTTACTTTCGATTTTTGGTCCAGCAGTAGCAGACAGTGATGAAGAGAATGAGCCCCACCAGAATTACGACTGGCACCAGAATTATCACCACCTTCAGCTGGACACAGAAACATTCCAAAAACAGAATACATGTACAGTCCACCCACAACAAAAACAAAATGAAAGAATACCTTATGGAACTGTATAACAATGTAAGAACAGTGAGTTAGGAAGAGAAAGGAAAGGTAATAAGCAGCAACCACCCAGAGATAGAAACCATAGACTGTCTATACTCCATGTAAGTGTGTATCACCACATTTCTTATATCACCATTATATAAGATAATATACCCCTCAATAGATCTTCACACATATAGTTATCTAACTGATTGAAATGACTGCATTTTAAAGGTGCTTGAAAAGACACCTATGCTGGATAAAGTCAAATGCAACAGCATGTATATACAATGGAAGACTGCTCCACACAGAACGTCGTCCAGCATTAGAGAAGGCACAATGGGCTCAAGTTGATGTACTGAATCACAGCACCTGCACATCCCCGATGGCAGCTGAGCAAAACAGTCACCAAAACATCTTTGATTACTGTATTTCACTCAGAGCAAGAGAGCTCATCAACATACAATGCGTACAGAATGTTAGGTGTTGGTATCTTAGACGTGAATGGAACTATATGTTGTCTGAAATGTTCCTACCCACAATGGCCAGTTGTCCTGCCAGAAGATGCTACACTGCACTTCAGCTATTGAAGCCGTTTCAGGATAACAGACCCTGGAAATCAATCAACCAACAATCAATCAATCACTTTATTATTATTATTATTCATTTATTTAGTGTCCCATACCTGGATAAATTGAGCTCAGCAGTTTGTCTACACCCTGGGAGTCTGCCTGAAACTTTCCTTTCTAAACTCAAAACTGTTCTTTTTGGGCGCGTTAGAGTCGGGAGCGCCTCTGAGGTTTCCTTTGAAGTGGCGCTATGACGGTTTCTTAAATGAATGAATGAATGAATTTATTAGATGCCACTACCTAATGATCAAGCATCAATCGATGGCGCTGAGCAATTGTGAGTGAATGACTTGCTCAAGGTCAATACCAGTAGCCATCTCAGAAGAAACGTGAAACTATACTCTTCGAGTTACAAGGAAGCGCTCTAACCAATCAGTGTCCCATATCTGGATAAACTGAGCTCAAGCAGTTCAATATTCATTCATTCATTATTAGATATTTATATAGCGCCCCTTCAAGATTTCTACTCAGGAGCGCCTAATGACTAAGCGGACACTGAATCGGAGTTTCACGCCTGAGCAATTGAGCAGTGAAGTGAAGGACTTGCTCAGGGTCCTTACAGAGTAGCCATCTCAGAGGAAACGTGAAACTATACTCTTCGCAGTTACAAGGCGAGTGGATTCGAACCAAACCCTCACGTGCTGCAAGGCTGGATACATACCCCTACAGCAGTTCAACATGATTCTATCTGTCACTGATAAGTGAAGGTTTTGGTTTGCCAGTGGTTGATGCCTTTCACATAGAGGTCACTGATTACAATTAAACAGATACGAATCTTGCTCATAAATTCTTAGCCCACTTTTCATCTTTGCTTTCGTTTGCTTAATTCATTCTGTTTCCTTGATAAAGAGAGTTCTACAAAAATTCCAAGAGGCCACTTAGATAAAACAATCTAATGCAAATTTCAGCCGACATTTCTTCCTTAAATGTTACACCATAACGTTCTGAAGTCTTTTAACCATTGCCTCATGCCTTGCCTTGATGACATTTAGTCATTGGAATATAAAATAATCTCTCTACTTTTTTGTCTCTTATTCAAGTTTCAAAACAACGTTTTTTTCACACACAACAACAGATCACTGTTGTCACAAACATAACGATATGACCTTTTATGAGAGGTCATGTAAGGATGACCAAACCTTGACCCTCACTTAATAAGCTGCATGATGACTCTCTGCAGAGCTCTAGTATTGATGACCTTAACTTACTACTTCATAGGTCACTTGATGACAGTTCTATAGAGGTCAAATCTTGATGACCTTACCTCAAGGTCAAGTAGAGGTCAAATAATGATGACCCCACTTACTTCATAGGTCGTTTGATGACCCTTTGTTTGCCGTTGATGCAGGTCTCCTTGAACTCCGTGTAGTCGTCCTTGGAGCAGACGGGGCAAGCGTATGCCGATGTCCAAAGGAACATGAAGTTACATCCGTCACACGTTCCGTCCGGACAGTGTGACGGCAACATCAGCTTCCCGTCCTTTGACGTGTCCTTTGTGTCGCAACGCAGCGTGATGACAGTGCGACGTCCGTTACGACAGGCCTTCGTTGCTCTTCACACATAAAAACATATTGCTGTTGTCACAACTGCTGCAATATTCGTTAGTCATTCTCAGATCATCTTTAGTCAAAACTAAGCAGTCAGTAGCCCATCATTTGCCTCTACTCATCACCCCACAGGTTTTCCAATCCAAATTGAGGTCTCATTTCTTCACGAATTCCTACCTCAATGAATCCTATCCTCTGCCTTCCAAGCTATCTCGTCCGCAATGAAACCAAACTTAACATCTCTTCTACCTCCTCTCCCTCTGGCAACCAGTGGCAGACCAGTCATGGCAGAGGGGCCCTTTGGTTTCAATGCGCGTGACCCCAAGGCAGAAAGGAATTAATTAAACGCCAATATACAAATATTCCAAATGACAAGGTTCTAAAATGTGCCAGTCCAACTCTGCTGGCAACCAGACTTGCATCTTGACATCTCTGGACAACCCCTCTGATATGACACAGCGCTCATAAATAAGCTGGTACTCTGTGATTAGCCTTAGAGTAGGGCTTTAGAAATTCTGAGTTTATGTCTACGCACTATTAGAAGTTTCATGGGTCCTTATAAGGTGTTATATACAAGTTCTACAAGTTTCATTTTCTCCACAGCTGATCTTTCGAGAACTGTTAGAGGTCCTAAAAGGCGTTTTATAAATGTTCAAATAAATACATAAAAATGTCAACTGATTGTTGTCAACATCGTAACTATTATGATCAGCAAGATCATAGGTTGGTGAAGTTGGTGGTTTTAGCAGTTCAATGGTAATATTGACATCTACAATTCACACTTGTTCTGTAAACATTTCAACAGTCATGCCGACATTTCTGATATCCTGAATCGAAGAACACATGTAACTGGATAGTTGAATAGGACCTAAGGAGGTTCTAAACAGAAGATATTAGCACTTACACATCCGATGAAAAGATGAAGTGAACATCTGTCTGACGAGCTGAAAGTCAAAACAAAGCTTACCGTTATTTGCTCTTCATTCTCCTTCACTTTTCTATCACAGCAATTATACTGCTCTAACAATAATAATTATTATAAATAGTATTATGTGTTTAATAAGCAACATCATCTATAAACCAAGCATCAATTGATGGCATTGACCAACAGTGAGAGGACTTGCTCAAGGCCTGTACACAGTAACCATCTCAGAGATTCGAACCCGTACCCTGCGCATTACAAGGCGACCGCTCTAACCACTGCAGCCTCCACTGTGCCCTAATCAAATAAAAGCACGTCACCGTTACTACTGTAACTGTAATTAGTAACTTCTATTGCACCGGTGTCTAATGCACAAGGCATCAACTGATGGCAAACCAAAACCAAATTGTAATCAGGTCAACATCCAGATGATCAGTTCGTAACTACACAGCACTATGTCAAGTTGATCTTAGCCGAATAAGAAAAATACGAAAGGTCCTTGTAATGTTCTCGATCATAAATCCTAAAGTTAAGAATATATCTGATAATTTATACAGTGCCTCTTAAAAACCTCTCAAGTGCTTTCAATAGAACCATTGACAGCAAAGAGCAGGCAACCACAGCCATCATGGTTATAAAACAGTCACATCGGCTTACAAACTAAATTAGTCACCCAGTATGGCCATGCACTGATCCGGCCAGTTCTTTTTGTTACATAAACTGTCAGGTAGCAGGCAAGATTTATTGTGGCTTGACACCAGACTGTTTCTGCCCAGACACAGCTTAGTGTCTGATGCTAGGATACACCACTCTGATGCGTGTGTGGGCGTATGGATGTACAATTGTACATGCACAGAGGTAGGTAAGTAAGTAAGTATGGATGTATGTATGTATGCATGCATGTATGCGTGTATGCATTTATGTATACAGTGCATAGATAGAAAGTTAAGCCCTTAACTGATATAAAATATAGAAAGTAAAGTCCTTCATTGAAGTTTATAACTTAACAGATAGAAAGCAAAGTGTCTCATATTTACTGGTATTGTCATCTGAATAGAACTTGGCTTCTTTCATCATCTCTGTTATGTTGTACTTTTCCGGATTATTTGTCACAGCCAGCAAAGCATCGCTTAGACTAGAAACAAGAAAGTCATCAATATTTTAAATAACCGAACGATGTTCCTAAAACACCCAATATACCCCATCATTTGTTAGATGCCCTTGTATGAAGTTTTTGCACCACAGCAACAAATGATATGTTTGAACAATAATAAAAAGAACAGCTACACTAAAGCAGTGTGAGTGGAAAAACACGACCTCCTTATGTCATTTATATATGAAATATTAGAAATGTAAGAAAATTCAGAAGGATTTTAATCCTGATTGTAATGACTAATGAGTTTTGAAATCTTGGATGGTCCTCGGTTAAAAGTAACATTGTTTGTGAATGAAATATCTATGGCAAAATGGTGTTTGGTGAAAAGGACACAACTGTAATAAGTCAGTGGTGAGCTCACATAACTGCCTGCAACAAAGATGAAGGAGGATACTTTGAGCACAAATAGTAACTTAACACATGAAACATATTCATGAATAAAATTGCTTATGCATGAAACAGGTGTTAATAAAACAGGTGAGCATGAGAAATTTGTTCAGGGTCCTTACAAGAGTCAGCTCAGCAAACACAGACTTGCAAATGTTGGATCTCAGACGCATCGTTCTAGCAAACAGCCGACCATGTGGCACCAACATTTGGTCTTTAGCAAGTGCAGCAGAGGTTTCACAAGATGATAATGATAAAGACAAGATGCTGGATGGCGAAATATGCAGATGATGAATGATATGCCAACCTGATTGGGTTGATGGAAACTGGAGGAGTTGGATCTCCTGGGTTGCTCGGAAGAATCGTACTACGACAGACGGGCAGCTGATACACGAGTGCATCCTCCTCCAAGTCCTACAAAACGGAGCAGTCAACAATAAATAACTACAAACATTTTCTATTCATGAACAAGGTTATTAATAACTGCAACGGCAATTATCACCATCACCATCATCATCATCATCATCATCATCATTATCATCATCATCATCAATGTTGCTGCCACTGCCAACAATTGTATTGTATTTATTAATTTACATAGTGCTGCTCACAGCAGTGGCCATTCAGTAGCACTCCCAGTGCGAGAACCCCTAGAGAAGTAGGTTTTGAGGAGGGAGAAGGCTGTAGGAAGAGACCAAGAAAGAATGGTAACACGTAGAGAGGAGGGAAGAGCATTCCATAGGGAATGTCCATGGGCTGAAAGGCATCCTGTAAGATATTGGGGCTCATCACCAACTCTGCTAGGTACCATTACCTTTACCGTAGTTCAAACAATAGACTGCCTCTCTATACCTCTATTCACAATTTATGAGCATGATACTGAAATATTATTCTTAAAGGTGCTGGTCTAATTGTTTCCTTCTGCACTTCCATGGAGTTTTGGAAATTGCTTGGCACCAGTCTTCTACGCTGTCAAGCCATTCTCTACATGGTCATCTCAATTACAAATCTATATACACAAAAACAAGTGCACAGGCCTTGAAGGGAAAGATCGAAGGGCATGCTTCTTACCGACTGGTCCTTGCTGACATTGCTGTAGCACGTTGCCAATGGCAGAATTCCAGTTGGACTCTGATAACACAGAGAAATGTTAAACGTGTGGTAGTACTTGTAACCGCTCGTTGTAAACAGATGTGGACCCTCTATTGTGTGCACTCTACAACAATAAACAAGGAAACTGAAAGAAACCAGTTGTATGTATTTGGTTACTTATATTTGGCATTGTTTGGTAATAGTATTTTAAAGGTGTACTTTACAGGTGCTGTATTAAACGAAGTGATACATAAATTTATATATAATACATATATTAATAAAACAACATAAATACATACATATAATACATAATTGTAATAGTAATCGAACATTTATATAGCGCCGCTCAAAATCAGCAGCGCTCTCGACCTGTATCAGTGCCTGCATCAGGGAACAAGAAAGTCTTAAGACGTCTACGGAACTGGAAAGGAGAGAGGGCAACACATAAATACATACATAATACATACATACATAATACATAAATACATACATAATACATACATAATACATAAATACATACATAATACATAAATACATACATAATACATAAATACATACATAAAAACATACATAATACATAAATACATACATAAAAACATACATAATACATAAATACATACATAATACATACATAATACATAAAAACATACATAATACATAAATACATACATAAAAACATACATAATACATAAATACATACATAATACATACATAATACATAAATACATACATAATACATAAATACATACATAATACATAAATACATACATAAAAACATACATAATACATATACATACATAATACATAATACATACATAATACATAAATACATACATAATACATAAATACATACATAATACATAAATACATACATAAAAACATACATAATACATAAATACATACATAATACATACATAATACATAAATACATACATAATACATAAATACATACATAATACATAAATACATACATAAATACATACATAATACATAAATACATACATAATATATAAATACATACATAATACATAAATACATACATAATACATAAATACATACATAATATATAAATACATACATAATACATAAAAACATACATAATACATACATAATACATAAATACATACATAATACATAAATACATACATAATATATAAATACATACATAATACATAAAAACATACATAATATATAAATACATACATAAATACATACATAATACATAAATACATACATAATATATAAATACATACATAATACATAAATACATACATAAATACATACATAATACATAAATACATACATAATACATAAATACATACATAATACATAAATACATACATAAATACATACATAATACATAAATACATACATAATACATAAATACATACATAATACATAAATACATACATAAATACATACATAATACATAAATACATACATAATACATAAATACATACATAATACATAAATACATACATAATACATAAATACATACATAATACATAAATACATACATAATACATAAATACATGCATAATACATAAATACATACATAATACATAAATACATACATAATACATAAATACATACATAATACATAAATACATACATAATACATAAATACATACATAATACATAAATACATACATAATACATAAATACATACATAATACATAAATACATACATAATACATAAATACATACATAATACATACATAATACATAAATACATACATAATACATAAATACATACATAATATATAAATACATACATAATACATAAAAACATACATAATATATAAATACATACATAAATACATACATAATACATAAATACATACATAATACATAAATACATACATAATACATAAATACATACATAAATACATACATAATACATAAATACATACATAATACATAAATACATACATAATACATAAATACATACATAATACATAAATACATACATAATACATACATAATACATAAATACATACATAATACATAAATACATACATAATACATAAATACATACAAAATACATACATATATAATGCATACATACATAAATACATACAAGTACATTATAAGTCCATCTTTTAATAGTCTCCAAAACACAACATACGTGAATTTTATTTTTTGTGTATCCTGTCTGCACTGCTTGTTCATGAACCTGAATGCACAACTTCGTTTTGTACAAAATTACAAGTAACAAAACTGTCACCTGCTAAAGTGCTACTGCAAACTAGGGACAATAAGAGCCAAACACAAAGGTTCATTAGGTTCATCTAACACACCAAATTCCACAATCTCACAATTACTATAATCCTGTAATAATGCTTGTCTATTAAGCACTTTTACCATTGCCTAAGATTAACATCATCTGTGTTACATTCTGTGCATAAAAGATTTTCATAGTAACAACCAAAAGAACTATTCTTAGTAGATTGCACTCGAAAACAGAATCGACAAAAATTGCGATCCAAATCAATCACAGGAACTGAACCCATACCCCGAGAGCGGCAAGAAGTCGTAGGAGTTGTTGCCATTCTTGTAGGTGCACTTGGTCACACAGGTCGTCTTCTTGTAGGGTTCAAGGCCCTCACCACATTTCACACACGACTCAATACCCCAAGGGTTTATACCCCGAATAACTGTATCGGGAGGACAACTCGCACATTCAGTCGTGTTCGTATCCACGTATTTACCCTCTGGGCACGGAATACACCTAAAACAAAGTAGTACATTGCAAAGTATTAGAGTATTAGATTACAATTGCAATGCATGAAGTATATACTTAGCATGCAAAATTACATTGCATAAACGTTTATTACCAGACATTTAATACTTTAACGATGAGCTGCATTGGTTTCCTAGTTGCTATCAGTACACTCTTTTTGTCGTTAAATTGTTAATACATTGCACTTTTAAGTAACTCACAGAGGCACTGTTCGCACGACTGCCAAACTAATAAAACAATGGTTCTTCAAAGCAGTTTGAAAATATTTACTGACTAGGGTCAAATGCAACACTACATGTACTGGAAGAATGCTCCAAGAGGGTCTTAAAATGACAAGACATGAGAAGGCCAATGAGCACGAGATGATGTGTGTATCCAAATGTTGATCTAGCCCTACGTTCAGAAATGCCAACTTTCATCAATTAACATAATGAACGCAAGGTACAAGTTAACTCACATGTCATTTCGCAGGTCAAGATGCAACGTACGCAATAACCTGTACCTCAGTCTACTGGGCCTAGGGGTGCCGCACACTGGTGCAAGGCTGTCGTACCCTGGTAATAAATGATCCCACGTTCAAAGCGTTAATAAGTGTCTGAATGAAATAAATTAATCGATCAGGCGAGCTAATACACCATAGGCCATCTCTCTCTCTTAATGGACTGATGTCCTGGATGTTGACCCGATTATGGCTTCACTTTGGCGTGCCATCGGTTGATGCCTTGCAAACTAGACACTGGCACTATAGAAGTTACCAATAAAAATAAAAATAGTAATTAAATGAGAGCCGTTTCTATCAGACCGACCTGTCCTGAATTGTGCCCTTGGGACAGGTCCTGCAGTGGTCGGCTCCACCTTTCTCTGTGTTGGTGATGTTGATGACGTAGATCTTGGCCATGTCGTTAAGACGACTGCTGTAGATGGAAACGTCGTCATCGTCCGAAACCAGCTGCTGGAAACTCCACGAGAAGTTGACCGGCATATTGGTAGTTATGTTATACCTAGAAAAACACAATCCATATCCTACTTGAACAACCGGTGCCTATAAACGAGTTCATGTAACCTGCTATAGATGAACTTCTTCCTCTTAATAACCTCTACGGATCCACAGTTTAACGGCAGCTTATGACTACATAGGCCGTTGCCGTCGACAAAGATTATTTTTGGCATATTACAAGTCTCCATTGAAGGTATTCCTCTAACAATGACTAACATCATTTCACCCAAAAAAGAATTATCTTAAAAGGTGCAACAGAACTGCTCACCTGCATATATACACAATACATATATATATATGTATGCATAAAGCGCGCCCAATATTAACGGGGTCGCTGATTATTAAATACATGCTTATGAAAGTAAATATAATACTAACATTTAATCAATATTAATGAGGTTGCTGTTTATTAAATACATGCTTATGAAAGTAAATATAATACTAACATTTAATCAATATTAATGGGGTTGCTGATTATTAAATACATGCTTATGAAAGTAAACATAATACTAACATTTAATCAATATTAATGAGGTTGCTGATTATTAAATACATGCTTATGAAAGTAAATATAATACTAACATTTAATCAATATTAATGAGGTTGCTGATTATTAAATACATGCTTATGAAAGTAAATATAATACTAACATTTAATCAATATTAATGAGGTTGCTGATTATTAAATACATGCTTATGAAAGTAAATATAATACTAACATTTAATCAATATTAATGGGGTTGCTGATTATTAAATACATGCTTATGAAAGTAAATATAATACTAACATTTAATCAATATTAATGGGGTTGCTGATTATTAAATACATGCTTATGAAAGTAAACATAATACTAACATTTAATCAATATTAATGGGGTTGCTGATTATTAAATACATGCTTATGAAAGTAAATATAATACTAACATTTAATCAATATTAATGGGGTTGCTGATTATTAAATACATGCTTATGAAAGTAAACATAATACTAACATTTAATCGTTAATAAAAGCAATGGCACTTCAGAAATCATTGTCAATAAAATAAACTGTTATTACAAACACATTTAAATCTCTATTAGTTCAACGAATAAAATAAACTCTAATTAGATTATCCCATAGTACGTACGTTGCTAAATTATTATTTTAATGTCTTCAATGCCGTACTTGACGTTTGTAAGTAAGCAGTCTACCAATGTCTACAATAACTTTAATCAATCCAGCTTCCATTTAAGAACTAAAATTTTCAATCAATCGATCTTCTATTTAAGCGAAATTATTATGTTATCAATCCAACTTCTATTTAACCAAGAATTTTTTCATCAATCCAACTTCTATTTAGGCAAGAATTATTTTCGTCAATCTCACTTCTATTTAAGCAAAAAACTTCATCAGTCCACAGCTTCTATTGAAGCGAAGACTTAGTTTAATCAATCTATTTACGGAAACAATTATTTCCATCAATCCAGCTTCTATTTAAACAAAGAATTAGTTTCATCAATCCAACTTCCATTTAGGCCAACAATTATTTTCATCGATCCAGCTTCCATTTTAAATTGACAACATAAAATAATTTAGCAACGTAAACTTCGGTTTCACCCTCTTATTATAGGCGCATTTAAATCTCTATTATGTTTGCTTCCTAATCAATGTGTTATGAAGCGACAACCTTATCTACACTTTTTATTCGTTGGATTAATTGGGATTTAATTGTAATAAAAGTTTACTTTAACGATAATAATTTCTGAAGTGCCATTGCTTTTATTAACGATAAATGTTATGCTCTTATGTGACCGCGCCCTTAATATGTGACCGCGCCCTTAAAGCGCCCTTAATATGTGACCGCGCCCTTAATACAACTTTATGTGACCGCGCCCTTAATATGTGACCGCGCCCTTAATATGTGGCCGCGCCCTTAATATGTGGCCGCGACTTTCTATTCGTTGGATTAATTGGGATTTAATTGTGCTTATACTAAAAGTTTACTTTAACGATAATAATTTCGCAAAATTCCGGGAAAAATTAACCCCCTCCCCTTCCAATACGCAAGCGTACTTTTAGCATCCCCTCCATCTGCGTACGTACCCTTGACACGCACCCCCAAATCCTATAGAACGGTCTATAGCCTATCCCGCTGTATAGGGCAACCGGCCAAACTGTCTGTACTCAGTCAGTTTATTAACGATAACAGTCAGAGGTAACCGTCATAAAGACCTATAGTTAGGTCCTATCCCACAGTCCTATTAATTTGCTGAACTGTGACTCATTTCATAAGCATGACATTATATTTGATAATCAGCGACCCCATTAATATAGGCGCGCGTTCATTATGGGACCACGGTCTTATTAACCAGCGCTCTTACTGTATGTCCCTTTATGTGTGGCCGCGCCCTTTTGTGTGCGCCCTTTTGTGTCGCGCCCTTTTGTGCGCGCCCTTATCGATGTAAACCAATGTAGCATGCTCCTTATGATGCTCAGTTTAAATAGATTTAAAGGTAAGTAAAATGTTTATTCTTTTCGGGTATTTGACAGTTGAATGCCATTTACAACGTTTACGAAACAAATGACGCCTCTGGAATCGACCTTGGCGTCAACACGACACAGAGCGGAAACAAAATCACCATCACATCATGCAGCAGGTAAACTGTAATTGTAAGTTCTCATTTATATAGCGCCGTTTCTAGAAAGCACTTCAGAGCTGCACTCCGCCCTAGTATAGACCTACAAGATCACGATCGTAATTGTGCTCTCGAAATTTCTACAGCACCCAAAAAGCGAAGTTGCATTAACCAATTTATTCACGATCGAATAGAATGGCGTTGAAAAGCTTTCGAAGTTGAGGCATAGAAATTAACAGAATCTCAATCGCAGATGGCTGGAATCTTCGACAGAATGAGGGTGGACCACGGCGAAGCTTCCTCGCTGCAATGTGATAATATGAGTCGGAAGAACAGCCAAAACACCTGTGTTGCAGACACACACACACACACATGTATATATAATAATATATAATTACTCCTGAGTGGATATTATTTAATGTATGCATAAGAATAGTTGCTGTGTATTATAGAAATCTAAACTTTCATTCTTAGCGTTTCATTACCCCCTCAAAGTCCGACTCACACCTCAACGTGGTGAGGGGGTGGCAACAGTCAGTAGGGGAGTGCCTGCTGAGGCTATGCCATCAGTGGTGAAGGTCTTGGCCGAAGTACCACCTTAGGGCGCTACGCGAGGTGGACAGGCTCAGCAGGAACCCTGAAAAAGCTGGCAAACGTGGGCGGCATCGCCGCCTTTGATACCACATGTGGATATCAGAGCCAGTCCTAAGCCTGGAACTCTCTTTAAGGGAGAAGCGCGAAGGTCGAACGGATGGGTGCAGATACTCCGTTCGTAAAGAAAAATACGAATGAAATCCAATGCAAAAACATTGGACTCCTAAAGGGCCTCGGCCCATGGATCCGATGCAAGCGTTGGACACCTACGGGCCTTCGGCCCATGGATCCTGATGATGATGATGAAACTTTCATTCACCATGAACAAAAGGAAAGGTCTCTCTGTTTGTCTGTTTGCAATAGCTGGAAAAAGAAGGAAGGGAGTGGCATGGTGGTGATGGAGGTAAGCCAACTGACTGGATTTGAGGTTTCGAACCTGGATGACCTCAAGAACCGAGTTAAGGCGATCAAGCGAGTGGAGAGCAAAGATGGAAAGGTCGTCCTCTACTTTGACGAGGTATCTAACACCTGTAGGAATTCACGCAGACACAGTTACAGTAACAATTAATGAATAATGGCCTTTAACGTTACATTGCCTCTTCCTGTCTAGCCTTTTCTATCTTTAGCTTTGTTGGCTTAAGTTATAATTATTGTCGCTCTAATAATTTTTATGAGCTTCTCGTTTTATGGAATATCTTGGTTAGCATTCATTCGTAACTTTTGTTGAATCACAATGTGCCTGATAGCGGTGTGAATATCAGTTTTGTTACCAATAAACGAATATAATAATAATATCTTATCTTGCTTGTCCTTCCTTGCATTTGATTAACCGTGCTTTGACTTGCTGGCGATGCACTGCTTCGCTTTATCTTAACGTTCTTAGCTTTGCCTTCTGTGATCTAGCCTTAAATCGCGGAAATGTTCTTCATTGAAAGCAAAGTCGTGAGTTTTCTTTTTGTTTGGCTCGCGGGCTTTCTCGTGGGACACGGTACCCGATTGGTTAGAGCGCTCGCCTTGGAACGTGGTAGGAGTTCAAGCCTGATCGGAGACAGTTACTGTGTACGGACCTCGTGCAAGTCCTTCACTCACTATCGCATAGTGCTGTCGATTGTTGCTAGGTCATGAGGCAATGACGCTTCATATATGCAGATTAATAATAAGAGAAAATGTTCTCGGTATACCATCTCTGAAACCATGGAATTCACTGTCTAGATTTGTGCGTAATCTCACTTCTCTAACATCACTTCAGTTCATGCCATATATATACGCAGGTTTTTGTGCTGATATGTATATAGTTTTCCTCTATTGTAGGGTTTGGTGATTAAGTTACATTATGTTATGAACTGTATGAATAGGCAATGTGTATGTAATTATAGTTAGTGCAATTTTGAATGTTACAGCTGACGGAGACCGAGACTTGTGTTAACGTCATATCAGACAAGGTCTTTCCAGTGAGCAAAGTCAAGGATGCTCCAGTCAAAGTCTATCGCTACTACGATCCGTGTATGTAACTGAGTTACGCATAAGTAATGATTGCGTCCGGGTCTGAAAACTTTGCTAAAACAAAATCTGGGTCGCAACATCAATATTTCATAATTCTTTCTGCAACTCGAATATAATAGCATTTATCAATGAGTCTAGCCTGCATGGCTAGTTCAAAACCTAAATATTTTATCTGTGCTATGTACCTGGGATAGTATCCGCATATTTTATGAGTAAGCTTTCAACTATATACTTGGATTTCGGCCTAAGCTTATATGTTTAATCAATACCTTTTAAACTTGGTTAAGACATGAATATTTGTCAGCATTATAAAACACAATGCTAGTGTATTGCGGCTGTGGTGGCTTGAATTCAGTGATGCTGGATACAGATGGTTTAAGTGTCCGATTTCTCTACTAACAGTCCAGCAGTTTAACCACTAGAGCAGAATTTCTCAAACTGTGGCCTGCTCGGCACGCGATAGAGCCAGAGGTGTTCCGCCTAATTTTGAAAGTAAAATATATTTTCGTCTAAAATAACTAAATTGCAACGCACATTTGCCTAGTTATAGAATTTTATTTGTATGAGAAGCCTCCTCAGCCTAATATTAATTGTGTCACATTGATTTCTACAAATGCCAAAAGCAAAGCTGCACCAATCGACTCTAACAGTAGCATATTGTAGGCCTAATAGAATTTGAATGTGATCAATATAATTATAGTGTGAGCTATAAAATTATATCGGTTTTACGGTTTACTACCGTAACGGTTTAATTACTAAACGAGAGTCCAGCATTAAGAACACTGGTATGCCGCGACAGAAATTTGCATTGCCAAGTGTGCTACATCCTGAAATGGCGTCTTTACATGCCTAATAATTTTAAGACGCCGTTTCTAAATGATGAGCATTTGAGAACAACCTCCAGAAGGTACACAGGCTGAGGATCCTGAGTGGCCGAGTGGGTTTGTAGACTGCTCGCCGCGCCGGCGCCCCGGGTTCGATACCCGGTCGGTCGGTTTCTCAGAGATTAATTTCTTGGATCTTTACTGCGGGTGGCTCGGTCGCATTATAAACGTGGAGTACAATACAACACACAATACAACACATCACAATACAACTGGGGCGCGGTGGTATAGGGGTATGTTCGGTGCCTTGCAGCTGGAGGGTTGCGGGTTCGAATCCACCTCAAAAGTCGCCGCGTAGGGACCCTGGGCAAGTCCTTCACTCGCAATTGCTCATGCGCTTCGGCGTGAAACTCCGATTCAGTTTTCGCGCAGTAGTCGGGAGCGCCTCTGAATGGGAAATCTGGTAGGGCCGCGATAACAAGTGTTCAAATACAATACAATACAATACAAAGTTTGAGAACCACTGCACAAGACTATGACTTTGTAATTACATATGACGCATCCTGGTTGCTAGTCCTGCTGTCTATGTGAACCAGATGATTGCTTTCTTATGGTTTTATTCTATTGGTTGCAGCTGGTGGACGCACGATGTTCTACTCCGCTCCTAAGGCTCTTAGTGTAACCTCTCCGTGCGAGGAATGTCCACAGTGCTGTGGTAAGTTGAATGAATTGGATTTTAATTGGAATGGATCGGTTGAGGTTGACTTAAGCTTAGAGTGGGATGGCATAATAGAGTTTTAGATTGTACTAAATTGCATTAGTTAAGGTTAAGTGAGTAAAGATAAGACTAAATTAGATATGTAGATAAGGTAGGGCAATTCAAGCCAAGACTATGTGTGCCTAGACTTGACTATTATATTTAATTAGATATTATTAGATTTGATTAGATTCAATGAGGTATGGTCATAGGTTAGGTTACGTTAGGTTCAAGTTTAGATTAGTGAGATTATATTCAAGTCAAATTACATTATGTTCGATTATGATGCTGATGATTTTGATGATGTGGTGGCGGTGGCGGTGGCGGTGGCGGTGGCGGTGGCGGTGGCGGTAGTGGTGGTGGTGGTGGTGGTGGTGGTGGTGGTGGTGGTGGTGGTGGTGGTGGTGGTGGTGGCGGCAGCGGTGGCGGTGGCGGTGGTGGTGGTGGCGGTGGTGGTGGTGGTGGTGGTGGTGGTGGTGGTGGTGGTGGTGGTGGTGGTGGTGTTGATAGGTGGTGGTGAAGAAGATGACAAATGAAAACAATAATGATGATTCGATTGTTCGATTGCTTGCAGCTGAGAACGATTCAACTGCTGCTAGCAGTGCCTCGTCACAACGCAAGATGACGTTGGTGACATGCACCCTTCTCATCTTCTGCCAACTCTACACTTATTTCATGTAGCCAGATTGCAGATTTCCTTCGTCTCATATACGACTACGTGACGACGTGATTTGTGTGGCTACGTGATTGCATGCACGTTAGAGTGTTTGAGATGGTCCCAGTAAATCAAAAAGACGAACAAATCAAGTCAAGAGTAATTTTGGCAGCCACTTGTTAAAGAGCTTTTCCTTCTGCTGCCTAAAATTTACTCCTGTATAGTATGGCTGCATTTTTAGAGTCTAAGCGCGCAGAATGTCCATAATCATACAGGACGCATTGGCTGTATTATTAACATTTAAAGTTTTATGTTAACAGTAGTATCTAGTTTGGCTAAGCCTCAAGGGCTCATGATCTCCGCCTCTTGCTATAAAGTATTTATGAATATTTTAGACGGCTTTTTATATATGATGCGAAGCGCTTAACTTTGTAGGCGACATGTTTGGAGATGTAAATTTATAGCCCTTGTAAAATAGAGGTGCACTGGTGTGGCTAGAACAGTCGCAGGGAAACTATCCGCGGGAAAGCACATTCCTTATATCCTAGTCCTTATTAGATTTATCAAACTCAACTCTGAATTATTAATGTTTAATTAAGAACGCTCTGGTTACATTCGTGTCTGCCATTACTATGAAGATGTTAAGTACCGGTACGTACTAGTATGCAGTCAGACAATTTTAAACAAGTTCTAGTTTTTAAATTAACATCTGTATTAAGAGAAATCCTGAAGAAATGACCCGATGCTACGTCTTCTGCCACCTACAAGGGACTGTGTTGGACGATTGTATTGTATTGTATTGTATTTGATCATTTATAAATTTACATAAGCCTTTCAGAAGCGCTGTGCGATCCGAGGAAAAAGGAAGGTTTTAAGGTAGAGAAAAGGTAGAGATGCCTAGAGAGGATTGTAGAGCGTAGAGAAGGAGGAAGTCGATTCATAGAGAGAGGGACGCACACTGACCTGGATTGAGCCATTGTGGTCCTAACACGGGGAACAAAAAGGTCAAGCCGGTCAGAGGACTGAGAGGACGCTTTGACGTGGCAGAGAGGGGGCGGAGAATTTGGTGACAACGATGGTGTGTCGTGTGTCGCGTACACTATTGCCGGTCGCCGGGTCGGGGATATGACAATCGGACCCTAAACATTACACCTATCTTTCATAGGAACTAGAACCGGGCACATTGCTTGTCAAGTGATGCAAAATAAAATTACATATCTCAGTCAGAGTTGTTGGTTGGAACAAGCTGAGAACAGATGGTTCGTCATCAATGCATTTGATGGAATTCGTGAACTTCACTGGCTTCCTGTTTAATATCATAAGAAGCCTCTAAAAGGCTAATTTGTTAACGGTTTAGCGATGTCAATCTTAACCTAACAATTAACCTAATTGCTGTACTTATTTAATTTATCAGTAACTGAGTAGTTGAAGGCCACGTGATAATTGTTTGAAAAAAGTTCTTTAAAGGGATTTTTGATATATTAAATGTACATAAAGAGTGCTTAAATACTATAATGTCTCACCCTAGCACCTGTCGCAGTCCTACGTTGGTACTAAACGTGTTACTAAGATGGGCGGCATCTTAGTAACACGCTTTGCAACCGTTACAGTACTGCGGATTGTAACTGGTGTCGCAGAGGTGAAAAGCAATGCGTTAGTCGCTCGGCGACTGTGTAATTGTAAAAGTAATTGTAATTGCAATTTATATAGCGCCACTTCAAGAGTTGCTCATCAGGGGCACTCCCGACCTAACTCAATTAAACCACGATCGAAGAGAATAGCCTCCAAGCCTTTGCGAAATAGTGGCAAAGAGAGGCCGAGGAGTTCATGTCACAGGTTCTTAGATGACTTATTCCAGGAGGATGGGCCAACTGTGCCATATCCTATATCCTTTTGTAGCAATCGTACCAACTTCTACGGTTCTAAGCTACATAGACAATGTTCGTCGACTCTCTGACAAGAGAATTTCTGTCCACGGAGTTTTTTGAATGGCTCAATTGCTGCGTAGCTGAGCCGACCTTCCAACCCCTCTATTCAATCTCACCGAATGAAATCTCTATAGAGACGAGACCTATCGATATGCGGTTCTGTCCTTACGCGGCTCTGGCTGTCCATAGCTTTTATACACACAACAGCTATACACAAGAGCTCCGTATATATATATATATCTGATATATATCTGATTATATATATATATCAGATAAGCTACATGTATGTAGGCTTATGCATATTATATTGACTGGATGACGGGCGCTGACTGCTGGCCTTGTCACGCTGTAGTCTTCGATTTTCTAAGCGAAGATCGTTATGTGGTCTTGTTGCGTGCATCTTATCTGGATTTATAACCAACCTACTCTTGTCAAACCCATTTTTGGATATCTTCACAATTCCAGTCTCTATTGCGGTCTACCTCTGTCATCGCAGGATTACTTTATACACCGCTTCTGATTTGTGATATAAGAGAAAGAGAATGCAGAGGTGGGTCCATCACACGGATTAAGCACTAGTTGAATGGATTACACAGAAGCTGCGTTTAGACATTTGAGGATTTAAGCAGAAAAAAGGTAGGCCCTATTGTTTTTATTCAAAATAATTGTTAATAGAGTAATTAATGTGCAATGTTATAGCTGTAAGATATGAAAACGCCAGAAATTGTCTCCAGTCCTGTATACATCTGTATCAACAAATCATCGTAATAAACATGACGCCATTGCTGAATTGTAGGATATAGATATTTTGCTGACTTGTGTACATTGAGCTGCTCTGTGGTGGACTTTAATACTCTATGCTTTTTTCTATTCCCTTTTCTTATTTTTGTCGTTTGGTTGTTGCTTCTGTCTTATTTGGTATAATAAAGGAGTCTATATCGATATTTCCAAAGAAATATTTAAAAGCAAATGGCAAGTCAGCAGCTTGACGTAATGTATTGCTGTTTTATTCGCGAGCTATCCTGTTGTATGAGTCCATCCATGCCTTACCCTAAGCCTTATAACGTTACCATACAAGGTCCATCAAGTATGTTGCATATAAACACATAACAGCGCCCTACACAATACTAAGTACCACAATATTTACGTGTTTCTATGCAACTGGAATTATTGCTGAAATCTTGCGTCTACAAACGGTAACAACGTTGCATTGCTTTCGTCAGTCTGGTCGTGCTTTAACAGCATTGCAGTCATTCAATATTGTTATTTACTTACGTATTATCATCAACCGGTGGGGCACCAAAACCAACCGTTTCAGATCAACCCCCAGAAGATCAGCCCACTAAGGCAGAGAGGCAACCTCTGGTGGACAAGAAGCGATTTGGAAAAGGATAGATCTTGAGTAGCGGACGAAGTGACCCCAGAGTAAACGAACAGATACAGAAAGTATGGCGCGGCATCGTTAATGTTCTGTGCAATACCATTGTATACAGTGGATGTAGCTTACATTTTGGACGTAGGGTTGTACAGATAGAACTTACTACACTTAATGCGCATTCTTCGTGTTCTTATAAAATAGTTTAAGATGTATACTTACTATGTAACTCTTAGCATTTGCGCTGACAGTACTGTTTGATACTGTAGAGTACCGTACCCTAGAAAAAGCTTACCTACTGCTTTGGGTCGTTCTTGGTGACGATTACACGACGCTATAATTATACATTATTGTATTACAAATGCAATTACATCTCTTGGGCACATAATTTAGGCGCACCTTTTGCGTACACCTGGGCGACCAATTTTGGTCTAGGCTACGCTATTGACGTGGGCCACTTCTTGTGCATGAACGAAGCAAAAATGCACGCAGCACGTGACTTATATACCAAATCGACTGATAGAATTATCCAATCCCTGAGCCACATGAGATCGTTCTCATAAGCCTCCCTCATTATTCCCTTCCTCCTCTTCCTTATGGGACACTTCCTTCTACCGTCTCTCTCTCTATTTCCTGCTCGCATCTTCGTCTAACAACCTGCTCCAGCGCTATTCATCATAATCAACGTCATCGTGCAATCATCACCAAGAACGACCCAAAAGCAGTAGGCCATACCTCCGTTAGGGCAGTTGGTAGTAGTTGACTACAGCAATACAACCTCGCTGACCCTCATAGACAATTGTTACAAAAGCTATCTAAGACGCCGCAATAAATATGAAGTATTAGTAAATTCCTTTCTCTTATATATAGCCTCGGCATATATAGCCAGTCGGCTTCCTCGCCAGTTGAGCTTCCCATCGACAATTTTCGATCAGTGTAGGGCCCACCTTTTTTGATTAAGGTATCTATGGGCACAAAGTGAGCAGAAATCTTAAAACGTCATTCTGTCCTTAGCGGGTATTTGGGGCGGGTGGATTGTCAAATGGGAGCAAGCCACTCATCCTTCGCACAACTGTGGTGCAGTGTAAGTAAGTAAGTAAGTAAGTAAGTATTTCCTTTATTGAGAAGCACTAGCAAACGCACAGCACTGTACATAGCAGATTAATACATTCAAACAAATAAAGAAAATTTATATATACAACCATAGAATTGAATGAGAGGCTTTATTGTACAGAGGAAGAAGAGCTAGAGCTAGTCCCGGGAAAAATGAAGGCTTAAATGCCAGATCTATGGAAAACATAGTTTATCGTTTCAGAAGGGGACTATACCAGCTCTCCACCTAGCCCAGTCAGCTTTGTATAGCATCCGGGCAAAGGAAGCATTTCTGAGACAGGTTGTCAAACATGGGAAGCTCACGGTTATGGGACCGTGGTCGCAGGGAGTAGTGCGATTGCTTGATCGGCGGCAACAATTTATGCAATACATGACAAGGATTGTGCAGAATACAGGCAAAGAGTCTAGTATCTGCATTATTGCAGAGAGTCTCAAATGAGGGAGAAGATGGAGGTAAGTACCCCTGGACGTGCCAACCTTCGGATAATTCCCTCAAGGGCCTCCCGTTCCCGTGTAGTGCAGACTATGGCGAGCATTTTCGATGTTTTTCAGTAAAATCGTTTCAGAAGGGGACTATACCAGCTCTCCACCTAGCCCAGTCAGCTACATTGGTTTAGTAGAGCGTAGGCTGCGTCTCATGCCCTCGGTCTGTGTGTCTGTGTAAGAGAGCGGATCGAGGTTCGACTCCCGATGCTGGCTTATTTCAGAGATTTAAATCTCGGCCTAGCACGGTCCGTACACGGGGACCTTAACCCTTTCATTACCCATGGGACTTTGCAGTCCCGTTGGTAAAAACCGCAATAAAACAATTGTTTAATTGTTTTTGTAGGGTTGTTTACCATTGGGACTTTAAAGTCTCTTTATAAGGTATCAGGTTTAATCGCTAGATGGGGTAATAATAACAACTTTATTTGATATTTTGCCCCATCAGAACTTTATAACTTAGTGTTCCTTAGAAGTCCCGTGGGTAAACAACCATGTGGCAGCGTGGTGTGTCTATTGAGCGACGTTGTTTGTTGGGTTTCATCTACATATTCGCTTAGGTTTTAGAATGTATACATTATTAAACATCACATGATAAAAATATATACATAGATAAGTTTGTGTGATTGATAACTACAGTATGCCTTAGCCGAATTTCAGTACCGTTGCCTACCAACGGGACTGCAAAGTCCCATTTCGTTATTTAAAAAATATATTGAATTTAATTATATTTTTAGTCTTTCCTGCTCCATTTAAGTTATTTCATTATAGATCTGCTCTGTAGTTGATTATTTTTAATTTTAACCTTATGTGGTAAGCAAAGGGTTAAATGGTGTGGCGCCCATTCAAAAGGGATGCGTTGGTGACCTCTCACCCAATAAATTCATTGAAAAATTAGCATGGTCGTGGCCATACGGGCGCTATATGAAAACGTGTAGGCCTACATTTACAGGCTCTGCTGGCTCAGTGTGATTCTCGTTAACGATAACGATAACTAAAATATTCGTTAACGAAAATAAAATGATTTCGTTAACGATAACTATAACTATAACTAAAATATCATTAACTATAACTATAACTATAACGAAAATAACACTAACGAAAATTCATCTTTATTTTCGTTAATGCAAAAAATAAAAATAAGAAGTGCAATATGGACGATTCGACATAAATACGCACACACAAAAAATGCGATATTTTTATTATGCAATTTGTCAGTTACTTTGGAAACTCGTGTATTCATGAAGCTGAATGCACCCATGCTTCAAAGGCTTTCAAAGCTCCGAGCAAATTGTGATACAGCGTGTTAATACGCACAATTTTTCTTATAGCCTTAATTATTAAAACTAAGTAGTAACTAAAATTAACAGGAAAAATAAAAATTGATTAACTATAACTATAACTATAACTGAAAAATAATACTAACTATAACTATAACTATAACTAAAATAAGAAACCATTAACTATAACTGTAACTATAACTAAAATAAAATCTGTAAGGAGAATCACACTGCGCTGGCTTGTATTGGTGAATTGTGTTTATTTGTTTGAATGTATTAAGCTTACCATATACAGGGCTGTGTGTTTCTTAGTGCTTCTCATCAAAGAATATACTTCCTTACTTACTTACTTGATGATAGCGCTTTAAACGGTTGACGCTCCATCAGACTCACCACTGGACTCATTTGACTCACATCACCCTTCGCACATGGATATGTGTCAAAGATTCGAAGTAGTAACTTCATTTAACATGAATAGTCACCAACTGTAAAGTAAGGGAGTGTGCATTTATACAATACTAATTAACTGGCTGATCCAATTCAGAATGCCACCATGGTTAAGGTATTGTAGAGTACGTACAGGTTCGATCCTTACCTGAGACGGTAACTGTGTAGGAACCTTGAGCAAGTCCTTCATTCACAATTATTGCTTAGCACTATCGATTGTTGCTTGGTCATTAGGTAGTGGCGCTTAATAAATGCACAATAATGATAGCACAGACTAAATCTTCATGTTGCTACGTATGACCATATGGACAACACACCAACACACATAATTATTAGAGGTTGTGTAAGGCGCTATGTAAATATATACTTACATTACGATACGCATCGCTATCGCCCACATGTTGGCGTAAGGTTATCATCAATCTATAATGCGATCTAAAACAAAGACAACGGATTGTGGAGGAGATTCTGGATCGATGCTTAGCGCCACCTCTCGACCAACAGACATCATATAGTAGGTCTATAGAATGCAAACGCCTGCGGTAAGTGCGTTCCTTTTCCAGGCTCTGTGGCTGTGGCTCTCTCGTCTCACAATAGGTGGAATATTATATTGGCTCAATACGTTGAATATAATATTGGCATAGTATAGTCTTACAATGGATCGCTATAAAACGAGCCTCAACTGCAAATACACAACAAACACACACACACACACACACACACACACACACACACACACACACACACACAGAGTCACACACACACACACACATGAACACACACACACATACTGCGCATGCTCGCATGACGCATACAACCAAGAATGTCTGTACAAATGTCCTGGATATGAACTATTAGTGACTTCATTTTTCTTAGCCTCGGCATATGAGGGCTGGTGGCCAGTCCTCTCCCTCATCGTATCATCTTCCCACCGACATGCGGTGCCAGTCTTAAGCCAGGATAAATGAGGAGGGAGACGCTAGTCGTGTGCATTATGATACGGCGTCGTGAAACAGTGACTAAGCAACAACGAGTGACAAACGAAAAAGGCACAATTGGAATTAATTGTTAATTAGAAGTCATTTGCAATTCAGCTTGCTGTACAAATGTCATTTGAACATGCTATAGAATTGGCTAATGGCATCATGTCCATTCATGAAAACCCAGGCAAGGGATTCATCGTAAATGGAAATTATCGATTAGTTATATCCGCAATAGATTATGTCTAGCATATGTATGCATAAATTATTGTATGTGTTTTACATACACCCATACACACATACACCTACGCACACACAAACACATCTACGCCAACACAACAGCACACACACACCTACATTCACATAGGGACACAAACACACACACACACACACACACGCAATACGTACAATTTAGCCACCACGCCATCTTCTCAGCATAGTATTAAGACAAGTCCATTAATGTGTAAAAATATCAATCTGGATTCAACCACATGTGTAATCAATTGATGTCTCTTATATACATGTACTTGTATTTGTCTACTATATATATATTATATATATATATAATATATATTATAAATAGCCTACGTGTAAATATGTGCAAACGTTCCTTTGTATAATTCACCAAGCAAGCAGACAAAATGTCAGAAAGACTCAGAATAACCCATATTCATTCTTTAAAATTAATACTTCTCCTAATTTTACATAGATTTAAAATCCAGAGGCATGCAGGTACCCCCTCTAGCCCAACATGCGGGCGCCCATGTTTGTATATATATATATATATATGCAGTTTGTAAAACTTTATTAGTATAATGCGTGTAAAAAGGGCGCAGACGTAGTACATTGAACTGCAATCAGACGAGGCAGTTTTGTTCCGCACGAGTGCGTCATTATGCACATCATTGTTCTCTGGTCCACTGTCAGGCATGAATGACGCTCCACATTGATCTCCTACCAATTGCAATATCTGTCCGTCTGCCTGTCTCTTCTCGCGGTCGCTCGGGTGCCACTTCCTATCTCCCACTGTCGCTTTCTTTGTCTCTGTACATGCCGGTCTCTCTGTCTCTGCCTGTGTGCCTCGGTCGCGAGCTGTGCTGCTGAGGATGAAAGAGATGGCTATGCGCAGAGTCATTCGCTGATTCCCTCGATTCAATAAGATGCGAAGAGGCGCGTCGATTCTTACAGACCATTGGACAGCGATGACTTTTTATCTCTTTTTGCTGCTATTCTTGTTCCTTCGGTTATTTCTTTCATTTCATCCTCCCCCTCCTCCTTCTTTTCCTCTTCCTCCTCTGCTTCGTCCTCTTTATACCATCTCTGTTATTAGTTCTCCCTTCCCTTCCTCCTCTTCCTCTTCCTTATTCTTATGTCTTATGTCTTATTCATCTAGATACTCTAGATACTCCATCATTTACTCCTTCTCCTCCTCCTCACTCATCTCCTCCTCCTCCTTCTCTTCCCCCACTTTCCTACTCTTGCTCTCCCACCTCACAAAGGTTTTTTACGTACTCCTTCTTCGCCTCTTTCTCTTCGTCCTCATTCTTCTGCAGTTCTACATCCTCCTCTTACTCCTCCATCTGGTCGGGCGTATACCTTGATCCTCAATCATTCTCTGTCTCCTCCATCCAGCAGAGGAAGGAGGTAGACATCTATGTATGATGATTCTTCCCCATTCTCAGATCTATTGGACTATACGGTCTTGGCTTATCAAATGAATTGCGATTTTTCCTGCGTCTTCACTTCAGGCGACTATCGAATAATGTCCTGGACATTATTATGACAGGGCTATCATTAGATTAGATTAGAATGACTTGGCTTGGATTTGATTGAATTTAATTGGAATAGATTAAATTAGATGATCGCTCCTCGTACTTCTCCTCCTCCTCGTCCTTCTCCTCCTCCACCTTCCTCCTCCTCTTCCTCCTCGTCTTTCTTTCATAAGTCTTTCCACTTGCTACTCCTCTTCCCACCTTATCGTTATAGTCCTTCTCTTCCTCCTCTTCCTTCTGGCCTTTCCCTTACTTCCCTTTTTGCTACTCTGATTCTCCTCCTCCTGATCCACTTCCCTCTTCCTCCTCCTCTCTTTCTTCTTCCTCCTCTTCCTCCTTCTATTCTTCTTCTTCCTGCTCCCCTTTTCTTCACTCATTTCCTCCTCCCATTCTTCATATTCCTCCTCCTCTTCTTCCTCCTCCTCTTCTTCCCCTCCTTTTTTCCCCTTTCCCTCCCTTTCTTCCTGTCTTCTTCCTCCGTCTCTGTCTCTTCCTATTCATCGGAATCGCCTACTATCACAGCCAATCCATAGAAGTGAGAATTCTAGGCACCAGGAGGAGAATGAAAAATCTGCGGTGACCGTGGCGCTGCCTGGCGATGCTACGTCGGCTTCTAACGCAGAGCATCACACGAGCCAAGCAAGGTCACCACTACCATCTCCATTGACCGGCGAAGATGAAAGGGAAAATTACGTCATTCATATTACTTCTAACATGTATATATATATATATATATAGAGAGAGAGAGAGAGAGAGAGAGAGAGAGAGAGAGAGAGAGAACAGACGCCTACAGACAGACAGACAGACAGACAGATAGACAGAGACAGAGACAGAGAAGACAGACAGAGACAGAGACAGAGACAGAGACACCAGGAGAGAGAGAGACAGAGACAGAAACAGAGACAGAGACAGAGACAGAGACAGAGACAGAGACAGAGACAGAGACAGAGACAGAGACAGAGACAGAGACAGAGACAGGACAGAGACAGAGACAGAGACAGAGACAGACAGAGACAGAGACAGAGAGACAGAGAGAGACATCACATGAGCCAAGCAAGGTCACCACTACCATCTGCATTGACCGTCGAAGATGAAAGTGAAATTACGTCATTCATATTACTTCTAACATATATATATATATATATAGAGAGAGAGAGAGAGACAGAGACAGAGAGACAGAGAGACAGACAGAGAGAGAGAGAGAGAGAGAGAGAGAGAGAGAGAGAGAGAACAGAGATGAGATAACGTATTAAAAAGTACTGTAAGTTTATATTGTACATGACAGAGTTACAGAGAGACAGACTTACAGATACAGACAGAAATGCAGAGACAGATATAAGCACAGATACAGAGGCATAATGTTCGCTTCTTTCCTTCTGTTTGATTTATGTCGCTATAACTAAAAGGAAATTCTCCGACTGAAATAGCTGATGTCCTCTCTTGACAAGTGCCTCAAGTAATGCAATGTGACAACAGTTTATATAGCGCCACGATACATTATAAGAACTGTTTTCATATTAAATGGAGTCTAAAATGATGGATGAATGCAATTTCCGATGTTTATAGAAGAAACAGTGGAACAGATAACTTAGAAAAAGAGAGAGACATAGAGACAGACAGACAGACAGACAGAGAGGGGAGAGAGACAGAGGCAGACAGACAGAGACAGACAGACAGACAGACAGAAGCAGACAGACAGACACAGAGCAACCCAGAAAGAGAAACAGGGAAGGACAGTGACAGAGTCGGAGACAAAGACAAAGATACGGAGAGAGAGACAAAAAACGAATATTGGGGATTTCTTCTTTGTTGATCAGTCTTCAACAGGGTGAAGTAACAAATGTATGTAACTAAACAGGGCAGTCATACAATAACCAGTGCAGGGGGGGGGTTATGCTCCAAATAAATTCTCGGCAGGGGAAAAAATTCTAGCAGCCTTAATTTTAGCAAGGCAACGACCAGGGCAAAGGCTTTTTGCCACGGCATTTGCTTGCTGTAGCGCGGCCACTAGGCTTACAATTGCCTGTGGCGATAACTGGTATTTTTTGTTAGCTAGGCTACTGTTCAGTTGTTTGCTACTCTTAAAGCTACTTCTATAACGACTTTTGCTCACGACGTTGAATTTTGCTTCTGCATTTTCGATTTTGTTGTTGCTGCATCTTTTCCAGCATTATGGCTGCCAGGGCGTGGCCCTCCTCCTCTATCCAGGATTTGGACTGGCAACACCTGCAAGCAACTGGTACAAAGTCAGCTTGAATTGGTCATCCGCACGGTCTATAATTTTATAGATGTGAACAAAGGTCTGTCGAGCTAGCACGGTCCTTACACGTTGACCTTAAATGGTCTGGCACCCATTCAGGCGGGCAATTCTGGTGAAGGTACTCACCCGATAAAGTCATTAAAAATGAATAGGTTCGAGGCCATACGGTGCACCTTTACATGAACGACGAATGTCTCCCATGCTAAGTGTCTTGGATTTAGTCCTATCCAGTGAATACGCGCCAACTGGTGACTGCGTAGAGAACAACTGGCGTCAACGGCGACACCTGGCGAGTGCATATGTTATAGTGCGCGCTGACGACGTATTTGAGAGCTGATGTCTGATCGATGTAGAAGGCATTTAAAGGATGCTTTGAGCTGCTGAGGCTGAGGCTGCCGCATCTCTTGATTCCATCTCGGCTCATCGAGGCGTGTGATGTGGGGCTTATAATTGCCTGTGGCGACGAAGATATCCAGTTATCCACACATGGATGCACGGAAGGACGGAAAGAGCGCAGAGATAAATGTCCATGTATGAGATTGTCTGTCCGTCCATCCGTCCATCCGTCCGTCCGTCTGTCTGTCTGTCCATCCATCCATCTGTCCGTTAGGGTCTGTCCGTCCGTCTGTCCGTCCGTCTCTGTGTATGTCAGTATGTAGACAGACAGACCCGATAAATGTCTCTGTCTTTCCGCCCGTCTGTCTGTCCGTCCGCCTCTCAGTCTGTCTGACCGTCTGTCTGTCCGTCTGTTTCTCTGTCTCTCTGTCCGTCCATCTGTATCAGTCTATCTGTCTGTCTGACCGCTTTTCTGCCCACCTACCTATATGAGACGGTGACGACATAATATAAACGCTCTGTATGTGCCATCGTGTATCTACGCTTTCCTTTCTCTGACTCTGCTCGTATGTGTACGTGTAGCTCTGCCTCAGTCTGTTAATGACTCTGTCCTTATCCATGTCCATCTGTACGCTAGATCTCCAGAGAAATCCAGTCGTGGGATAATGGGATCCGGCGCTGGCTCCCTGTCTGCAGTCTTCGCTTCCATTGAACGCAACCAACGGATCAAATCCTTTGTGCGATGCTTATTATTTCTCTCGAAGAAACGTCGCGAGATCTTTTCAATGCGCTCTAGTTTGTCTGGCCTCTCCACCAAGTTCCTATATCGTTATTATACATTATTACGGTACAATTGCAGTACAATTGCACAGTACTATCACAGTACAATTGCAGTACAATTACACAGTATAATTCAGTACAATTGCAGTACAATTACACAGTATTATTTCAGTACAATTGCAGTACAATTACACAGTATAATTTCAGTACAATTGCAGTACAATTACACAGTATAATTTCAGTACAATTGCAGTACAATTACACAGTATAATTTCAGTACAATTGCAGTACAATTACACAGTATTATTTCAGCACAATTGCAGTACAATTAAACAGTATTATTTCAGCACAATTGCAGTACAATTACACAGTATAATTACAGTATTATACAGTATAATTAAGGCAACAATTATGATTACGATAATTACCGGATACAGTCTGATTACTCTCTGGTCAATTCCACAGGAAATGAGACATACATGTAAGAACCCAAAATGTTTTTCTGCAATTGGGTTATAATAAAGGTATTATTTAAAGGTCAAGACCGACTGAAAGACTATGAGCAGACTGACAAACTACCATACCAGACCACACCAGACCATCTTATAGACCACAGCAAACCAGACTGGCCACAATGCCGCATTACTCACAAGCAATAACTCTCACCATCCAGTGACCTCAGGCTATACCCTCTCATCCTCATATCTCACTCTCTCCCGTTCCCCAGTCACTACTCGCCTCAAGTTCTACAAACGATCCATTTCCCACACTGCACTTCAACTCTGTAACGAACTTCCCTCTGAATTCCGACTATTCTCAGTTCCTCCACCAATAATGCCACTCACCCATCGTCACCTGCCTCAGGACCTCTACTCATCACTTCACAGGCTTTCCATTCCAAATTGAAGTCACACCTCTTCAAGAATTCCTACTCCATTCCATCCGATCCTCTGCCTTCCTAACCTTTTCATCCTAGACGAAAACCTTCTTAGCAGCTGCTCTGCCTCTCTCAGGTCTCTATGGCAACCGGACTCAGACCTCCAATGAACATCGATCGCTTGACAACTCCTCTGATACGCCATAGCGCTCGTGAATACACTTGTGCCCTGCGCTTAGCTTTAGAAGTTTACGATTACGAGCAATACCGCAGAACTGATGGCAAGACCACCACGGCAACCAGCAGACCAATTAAGAGACCATTTTGCCAACTGGAAGACCATCAATGTCTGACAGACCTAAGACCATTTGACAGATTGGATGACAGACCGCTCGACCGGAAGACGGTCGAAGTCCTCGGTCAGATGTCAACGAAACGAAAGACCGAAGCAGACGAGCCACAGGGAGGCAGAGGGAGGGAGGCAGAGGGAGGGAGGCAGAGGGATCGAGGCAGAAGAATGGAGGCAGAGGGAGAGGGAGACAGCGGTAAGGAGGACGAGACAGAGAGAGGATGAGGGAGAGAGGCAAAGTGATGGAGAAGCAGAGGGGAGAGAGGCAGAGGGAGGCAGAGGCAGAGTCAGGTAGAAGGAGGGGCAGAGAGATGGAGGCAAAGGGAGACAAGGGGCGGGAGGCACCGGCAGAGGGAGAGAGAGGCAGGCAGATGAATTGAGACAGAGAGAGAGAAGCAGGCGGAGACAGAGGGAGAGAAGCAGAGTGAGTCATAGGGAAGAAAACAGAGAGAAGCACAGAGAGGCAGAGGGAGAGAGGCAACTGGAAGCAAAGTGAGGCAGAAGGAGAGAGATTAATGGAGGGAGAGAGAGGCAGAGGATTAGGCAGAGTCAGGGAGTCAAAGCCAAAGAATGGCATAGGGAGGGAGACTGAGGTAGAAGGAGGTATAGAGAGATATAAGGTTGGTTAATGGGACGGGGACAGTGATCCCCCTCAGACCGTGGTCGCTGTTAAGAGCCTCAGCCGATGTGCATCAGTTCGCTTTAACAGAAGCACATGTGGCACCACCGTCCGTCGTCTCACCTGAAGACACATCGGCTGCAGACGCCGTTGCCACAGCGACCACAGCAGCAGCAGCAGCAGCAGAAGCAGCAGCAACCGAAGAATAACAAGAATCTACTTGAACGCTAATCAGGAATCGAATGATAAGCAGACGCACACGTGCAACCAAACGTACAAACGGAGAGACACGCACGCGTACAAGATACAGAGAGTAATTGTCAATAATGAAGACGAAAGCAGAACTGTAATATAATGTGATGTAATAGAAATTTATATAGCTCCAGTTGTTGTATATAATGTAATCGAAATTTATATAGATCTAGTTCACGACTGTTGTTGATGAGCGGAGCCATAAAAGGAGACTAGCCACAGCTAATATTATGGCAAGCTGAGCTGTTTGGTTAAGGAACCACAGAATTAGCCAGACAAGTGAAGATATAAGACCTATAATAGGTGCACTTAATCAAGCATAAGAGATAAAGACTCAAAAGCGAAAATAGAGAGAGACCTAGAGGCTAGAACGACAAGGTCATAGACAGACTGTGACAGCGACAGAGAGACAGCAACAGATACAGACAGAGACAGAAGCAGGCTGAGAGAGACAAAGACAGAAAAATGGAAACACGGACAGATAGATAGAGAGAGAGAGAGAGAGAGAGAGAGAGAGAGAGAGAGAGAGAGAGAGAGAGAGAGAGAGAGAGACAGAGACAGAGACAGAGACAGAGACAGAGACAGAGACAGAGACAGAGACAGAGAGACAGAGAGACAGAGAGACAGAGAGACAGAGAGAGACAGAGACAGAGACAGAGACACAGAGAGACAGAGAGACAGAGAGAGAGACAGAGACGAGACAGAGACAGAGACAGAGACAGAGACAGAGACAGAGTCGGATACAGAAACATTCAATGGGATTGGATAGAACTCCGAAACAGATGTCAGCCCTTATTCAAAGACCAATGAATGAATTAGACCCTGGCTAGTGACCTCTGCCCTTCGACCTAACCTGAACCCGGCGTCTTGATAAACAAACGATCGGTCATTGACTCTGAGTGTGATGAATAACTGTCGTGCCTATAGGTTCTTAAAGCTGCAGATTGGCTCTTCGAAGTGTATGTCTAGCTGAGCCTGGTTTAAATTTAGGGAATATTCAATATCTTACGTGACTGAATTTAATTTTAATCGTTCAGTTTTGTTTATGAAACCGGAAAACGAAGTCTCGCGGTCGAGTATAGAAAATTCATCACAATTAGAAAAAACGGTTGACTGAGTCTGTTGACACATCGACTCCAAAATGACCGGACCCTGTAAGAGAGAAAGCAAGATTATTGTTTCCGGAGCTTTGCGGGATAGGCACGGCCAAAGGTTTGCGAATCAGATGAAAGAGATTAACCAAGTGCCATAAAATCCCAGCCTCACCTGTCCACGTGAATCGTCTTTATTCGTATTGTTTGCACAAAAGGCGCAGCAAAAATGGTAGCAGGCATACATTCGAGCAGACATTTAAACAAACGTACATACGCAGTGCTTACTTGCTGTGAGGAAATTGTGGCTGAAAGCAAGGGTGAAAGATCTATAGGGATTTCTGAGCAGAATGATCGCGAAATTGGCTATCATGCATGCATGGAGATGGTTTAATCTAATCTAATCTAATATAGTCTAATCTGGTGTTACCTGTTTTAATCTGGTATCGTCTGATCTGGTCTAGTCTGGTTTAGTCTATTCTATTCCATTCCATTTCATTCTATTCTATTCTGTTATATTCTATTCTAGCCTAGTTTAGTCTGAGGGCTTCTCTGATACCCTTAGTCGCTTATCATTATGCACAAGGCATCAACGGATAATCAGTCACTTTAAAAGAAAGTTTACGTTGAGCCGTACGTTAATTAATATTCTAATATGTCGTAGAGTCCCGACGAAATCGAATAGGTGCGTGGAACCACAATGAATGAAGTTGTGTTTAGTTAGAAAGTGATATTATGTATGTATGTATGTATGTATGTATGTATGTATGTATGTATGTATGTATGTATGTATGTATGTATGTATGTATGTATGTATGTATGTATGTATGTATGTATGTATATATGTATGTATGAGCACTTGTTATAGCTCCCCTTCAAGATTTCTACTCAGAGGCGCTCCTGACTACAGCGCGGACACTGAAGAGCATGAGCAATTGCGAGTGAAGGACTTGCCCAGGGTCCCTACGCGGCGGCTTGAGGTGGATTCGAACCCGCAACCCTCCGGCTGCAAGGCACCGAACATACCCCTACACCATCGCGCCCCATTATTAGATATTAGAGAACAGAGAAATCAGCATCAAACATTTGACAGAACGGCATGGGCTAGGGAAAGTGAACTAGGCATCAACGGATAATCAGTCACTTCAAGAGAAAGTTTACGTTGAGCCGTACGTTAATTAATATTCTAATATGTCGTAGAGTCCCGACGAAATCGAATAGGTGCGTGGAACCACAATGAATGAAGTTGTGTTTAGTTAGAAAGTGATATTATGTATGTATGTATGTATGTATGTATGTATGTATGTATGTATGTATGTATGTATGTATGTATGTATGTATGTATGTATGTATGTATGTATGTATGTATGTATGTATGTATGTATGTATGTATGTATGTATGTATGTATGTATATATGTATGTATGAGCACTTGTTATAGCTCCCCTTCAAGATTTCTACTCAGAGGCGCTCCCGACTACAGCGCGGACACTGAAGAGCATGAGCAATTGCGAGTGAAGGACTTGCCCAGGGTCCCTACGCGGCGGCTTGAGGTGGATTCGAACCCGCAACCCTCCGGCTGCAAGGCACCGAACATACCCCTACACCACCGCGCCCCATTATTAGATATTAGAGAACAGAGAAATCAGCATCAAACATTTGACAGAACGGCATGGGCTGGGGAAAGTGAACGGCAAAGTCCTGCGATGCAGTGACTCCGCATCAGGGACCTTGGGATCTGTCCACTGCATGCCACCGCGCGAAGGCCCAGGAACAGCCAACGATTCCCCTTCTCATTGCCCCAAGGACCTGCATGTTGTAAGGACGGAACATTCTCTAAATTTAATGGATCTAGAGACATCGTCTGAAACATGGGAGCGAATTCATTTCTTTGGTACTCAGTTAATTTCTGTATTTCAGTCCATTATGTTATAAATTTAGTCCATTAGGTGCTAAATGAGGTTTTTTGAATTTGCACCAAGCAAAGCGAGTCCAGATGTGTGTGTGTGTGTGTGTGTGTGTGTTTATGTTTGTGCATGTGTGTGTGTATAGGCCCTATAGTGTGTGTGTGTGTGTGTGTGTGTGTGTGGGTGGGTGTGGGTGTGTGTGTGTGTGTATAGGCCCTATGTGTGTGTGTGTGTGTGTGGGTGTGTGGTGTGTGTGTGTGTGTGTGTGTGTGTGTGTATATAGGCCCTATGTGCGTGTGTGTGTGTGTGTGTGTGTGGGTGGGTGGTGTGTAGGCCCTATGTGCGTGTGTGTGTGTGTGTGTGTGTGTGGTGTGTGTGTGTGTGTGTGCCCTAGTGTGTGTGTGTGTGTGTGGATGGGTTTGGGTGTGTGTGTGTGTGTGTGGGTGTAGATGTGTTTGTGTGTAGTATGTGTTTGTGCATGTGCATGTGCGTGGGCGTGCGTGCGTGTGCGTTATTAAAGAAACCGAAAATTCTTCAGTGAAAGAATTGTAGACTTATGGAAAAGTCTCGGTCTAGCACGGTCCATACGCCGGTGACCTTGAATGTCATGGCACCGATTCGAAAGAGCAATGGTGGGGAAGGAAGGCTCTCTCTCGATCAATTCACTGAAAAATGAGCAGGGTCGTCGAGGCCTTACGATAGCCATAGAAAAATGGGTACATTTGCTTTGACTATTGACTAGTACCCGCCCTTCCATACCGTGGAAGTTCAAATGACTGGAAACGTGTCTTAGGAAGAATTGTATGGAAAAGCTTTTAAGACGTCCCAGATATTAATCTATTGATCACTCGCCTTGACTCATTGTCTGAAAAATGCAGAAACTAATGCGAGCAATAGAATCGTAGGATTTGTGTCCCTGGTGTAAAAAGTAACCGACATATCCAGGCACTGATCGTTAGTTTGATCGATGGTCACATTAATTATATTATGGCAACATGATGTAATATTGACCATAACAGTTTCTATCTTTACAAAACATTAATTCTTATGAATCAGTTTATTTATCAGATGCAAAACAGCAAACGTTTTAATGTTTAATTAATCATGTATTAATAAGCATATAAGTATTGACATATTATGGTATATGTGACACTCTGTGTACGTAGACCCATGTATGTATTATATGTATATATAGGCATGTATGTATATCAATAATGTATGCGTGTATACATGTATATTGGTATATAATGCTGACCGGCTTGAACTTTTCGTTCCCCGTGTTAGGACCACAATGGCTCAATCCAGATCCTTTGCCTCCATAGATCCCTTCCTCCTTCTCTGCGCTCTACTATCCTCTCTAGTGGCATCTCTACCTCTTTCCGTCACCTTGTATACATGTATGTATATATGTATATACATATTATTCATTTTCATATACATTTTCTCTCAGGGTACCTCGCACTGGGAGCGCTTCTGAAAGGCTTATGCTGTGAGAAGCGCTTTATAAAATGATCAAATATTATACAATGCAATATGGTGAATGTGCAATTCTGATTGTAAGTATACCTGCGATTAGTGCGTTTGCAGCTGAGCATCGTTAGTACGGAGTCGTATATGCGCCTAAGCTATGCTCTCACAAATGTACGGAAGCCAATATGTGCTTTAAACGTAGTTTATAAAGACGCATACATGTATGCATCACATGAACAAAGTGTACAAACTGCATCGTATATATATGTGAATTATGACCGTTCGACGGAGTGTATATTATGCACTAACGTATGGAAGCGTATCCATGTGACTGCAGTGAGCCATTATTTTGCTGATGCACCTGAGCGGCCATCTTGAACATGGCCGGAGTCGTGTAGTTAATAGGATTAAAGAGGACGTCGGTGGTTTCATTAGGGTCTTCATCTTCGTTCGGTCGATATAATTCGAGTTCTGATACGCTTAATGAACCCATTGAAAGATGAAAGTCTCTTCAGAACCGAAACGCATCATAGACAACAGCGGACGCCGATTCCTAAGCTGCGCCAGGATCCATCTGGCACACGGGGACGATCGCATTCAGTGTAGTACAATTCAAGTTTTCTCTAAACTTATAGGCAATTGCAACGCAGGTCATATTAAGGATTTTGGCACAAATAGCAACAGTTGCTTAAAATTAGACATTTCGACCTAACTCGGCCTAATACCAGGTCTAACGCCCTCTGAAGGTGTATCATTACACCCGCCACTGGTGACTCTTTTAGTGAGCAACGTTATCCAGCCGACAAAATAGTCTGTGCAAAACCACATTTAGCATCATGAGACATATTTTTTATTTTTTTTTTCTGTTACGCGCATTCATGCAAGATTTCCATTTTGTTTATGCGCGCTATAAATGACAGTTGAATAATAATAAAAAAAAGGTTTAATAATTATAAGGTGTAAAAACAAATAAGCCTACAAGAAGCAACATTAACCTACAATAAAAGACTTGCCATTACTTTACACTGCTTCAATTCACATTTGAAATGTTTTATTCGTGGCTGATGATATAGATCTAATAATTGCCAAAAACAGAACTACTACTTAGCAATAGGCCTACTATAGTTGATTCTGGTGTTCAAAAGGTCTCCCCAAAGTCCAGCCACAAACTGGGTTCGGCCTACTCATTATTGCAATATATTTCAAACGCCTTCACAGTACATTGTCTATGTAAGCGATGTATTTTGCACATCTGATGATTGCTTAGTGATGCAAACACGTCTAGACATATTTTACACATCAAAAATGAACATTTCTATATTACAATTATAATTTAAACGCACTAAATGATGTCTTAAATCCGCCAAAGCCGTTGTAAGATGGTGCCAGTCCTAAGACTGTTAAAGAAGGAGGGGACGCTAATCATCTTGTTCATCACGATACAGCCTTGTTAACAGAAACTACCTGCCATGCAGTCCGGGGGAAATAATTCCGCCTATGCTGTTCTCAGATGGTGCCAGTCCAAAGCCTACAGAAAGAAGGAAGGGTCTTTGTTATGATACCTGTCGTCTCTCCAACCTATCGACGCAACTTGTTCGAGAGACTCTGAACATCCATATCATCTGTCAACAGTCGACGAGAATCCGTTGGTTGGCTCCACACGTGTGCGTGGGCCCGCCACTGGTAATTCCTTTCTACTTTACTGTGCATTGTTTTACTCCCAGACACAATAGTTGTGATAACATTAACATCATATAGGCTATTGCGCAGAGAAAGCGCTTTTGTGAGATACTTTAAAATGCGCTGTTTTAAGTGATCTGATACATAATTATGTAGATTAATACTGTACAGAGTCGTTAAAGAAAGCCACAGTTCCGTAGCTCTATTATGAGCTGCTTCATTCGCAGAGTCGCGCATTCGAATCCGTCATCGCAAATGAATCCGACGAATTGTTGCTGTTCTCTTTCTCCATTGCTTGTCGTGCAATCGTAATCGTAATCGTAAATTCCAAATTTCTGAAGCGCTACTCGCAGCTTATCTTAAAGAGCGCTGCGTCGCGTCTGAGGGGTTGTCCAGAGATGTAAAGATCCGAGTCCAGTTGCCCCTATAGACCAGAAAGAGGCAGAGAAGCTGCCAAGCAGGTTTCATCGAGGACGAGAAAGCTTGGAAGGCGGAGATTGGATGGATTCGCGTAGGAATTCTTGAAGAGGTGGATGGAAACTTTAATTTGGGAGTGGAAAGCCTGTAGGGTGATAAGTAGAGATATTGGTGAGGCTGTTGGTTGCAACTTCAACTCCAAAGATCTCTAAGGGTAATTGTTGACAAAGGCATGCTCCAATAGAGCCATTGCTTTACATATAGCTATTGCTCATAATCTTTTGGCATTAAGTAACCCCAAAAGCTAAAAGCTAAGGTAATCGGCTGGCAGGGCTATACGCGTGTGCGGAAGTCAGCAGGTGGTGTCTTCTAGTCGTCTGAGCATTGTTTGTTTGCTGGTGCAAGTTTTGTTCTTAATGCACTTTAATATCATATCGGCCAGCGAGCACACAACCTTCTGCAAGGCACTTAAGAGGCTCTATTTAAAGTGGCTAGATTACTTGCGGACTAACTAACCTTTAGCCATTACCTGACCCTTTGTATTTGCTGGCGATTGCAAAGATTGCAGATAGCTTGAGAAATTCATAAGCACGCACTACATAATTGGATAATTGCAACAAGACCAGTGAGAACCTTACTACCGGTACACGATGGCACCCAGTGCGATTGTCCCTTCGTCCGCGTGGTTGGTGCTACCCGTAACGTCTCTGGGACGCACCTGCCATTGATCGGCGGGCGCTTTGACGTCGGTGCAACACTGGGCGATAATGATGATGATGACGATGAGAAGGAGGAGGATGCTGATCGGCTGCTGAAGCTGCTGCGAGCGAGCGAACGAGTAGCGAACGACGAGGAGAGACAGAAGGTGCTGTTGTACGTGCCGCGATTTCAGCTGATTGCAGGTGAATGGTAGCAGTGCAAAGTATTACATGAGTTTGATATTGAAATGGGGATGATCGGTACCAGCATCACTAGGAGCAGCAGCAGCAGCAGCAACTGGGAAGAGGAAGTCATCGGCGATGATGAAGGCAAAGACAAGAAGACCAGAGAACTGTAATCGAAGCAGGAATAAGTCATCTCTTGGTCAACATCGAACTGGTATACTATCTAGGATGGAATATGGTACATAGGAGTTCAGAAGGTACATAGGAGTTCGGAACGTACTCCAACACCCTACTTCTGTGATACGAAGCGCTTGGGTGGCATTACCACGATCAGACCCTCCTCCGATTTCTCTTCCGCCCCTCCAGCTCTCCACGTCCCCTCCCTCCCTCTATCCGCCGGTAGCGCCATCTATCTCTAGTTCTGTCCATTTCTTCGGATTGTTTCGTTGCGTTTGGCGCAGTTAGAATCGGATCAACTAAAACCCGAAAATGAGGAGAGCAGCGTCTTGCAGACAGAGACGGAGCCGTTATAACCAGCAGTCAATTTCGAAGCTGGTTTTACCACTTTTGGAAGGTAAGAATACCACCACCATTTCAAAACTGGTATTGTTTTTGAATGGAAAAATGACGTGTGCTCATAATGGAAACTGGGTTTGCCTCAGTTTAGAAAGTATGTTAAAATATGCGACCATATCGAAACTGAATTACCAGTCTTGGAAAGTATGCTGAATATATATACCAATTGACTGGTTTTACAACTTTTAAAAAGTCAGTTAACTATGTGCGACCATGTGGAAAGTGGAAACTGACACTAAGTTATTAACGCTCCTGGAAGGTTATAACACATAAGCTTACGTCCACATTGAAACTCGTGGAATGTGAGTGAATATGTACGAATACGTCGTTGAACATTCAATAAATGATGACGATCATGATATCAATTATGATAATGAGTAGGATGATGACGTCGACACCGACTACGTCGACTTTGATCAAACCGACTATGATATCCTACCGAGTACCGACATATCCGGCAAAGTACTTATGTAAATCAACAAGATCTAGAAAGAGATCAGTGTTTGGAATCGTCACACTTTTGTAGCTACATTACCAGTTATTAAGCGAAGTGTAATAGAATCAGTAACGTAGCCAGGAAGCAATTTCGGGGTTTCCCTTGATCAATTTATTGGGGGGGGGTTGAACCCGTAATCCCCTAAATACGCCATGAATAGAACTGACATTATTCTTAACTAGAATGTTACACACTATCATTCCTACCTTAATCAGATGTACTTCAAGTTCAGACATGTACTGTGTTGTGCTTGCGCAACAATGTCCATGTGTGCTCATTTACATAGGTCACGAGAGGCTTTCAGAGAGGCGCTATACAAATGTACTGTGACAATTTACAATAGCGTCTTTTAGTATCGCAAAGTCGCCTCAGAACAGGTTCGAACACGTTCCAATCTAATATTATGACTATTTCACCGCTAGCCTTCAGAGGAAAGAGCGAGGCATCATAGAGAACTAATTCTCTATAAGTAATTGCATACATCACGAATTGCACGGAAATTCGAAAATAACTCTGCTTAAATTATGCTTACCGTAAATTGCTTTATCTAGCTTAAAATGACCTTTCTGAAATGACCTTTCTGAAATAACCTTTCTGAAATTACCTTTCTGAAATGACCTTTCTGAAATGACCTTTCTGAAATTACCTTTCTGAAATGACCTTTCTGAAATGACCTTTCTGAAATTACCTTTTTGAAATGACCTTTCTGAAATGACCTTTCTGAAATTACCTTTCTGAAATTACCTTTCTGAAATTACCTTTCTGAAATTACCTTTCTGAAATGACCTTTCTGAAATTACCTTTCTGAAATGACCTTCCTGAGATTACCTTTCTGAAATTACCTTTCTGAAATTACCTTTCTGAAATTACCTTCCTGAGATTACCTTTCTGAAATTACCTTTCTGAAATGACCTTTCTGAAATTACCTTCCTGAGATTACCTTTCTGAAATTACCTTCCTGAAATGAACTTTCTGAAATTACCTTCCTGAAATTACCTTCCTGAAATTACCTTTCTGAAATTACCTTTCTGAAATTACCTTCCTGAGATTACCTTTCTGACCTTCCTGAGATTACTTTATGAAATTACCTTTCTGAAATTACCTTTCTGAAATTACCTTTCTGAAATTACCTTTCTGAAATTACATATCTGAAATTACCTTTCTGAAATTACATTTCTGAAATTACCTCTCCGAGATTATCTTTCCTGGGTTACCTTACCTGAAATGACCTTTCCTGAGATTGCCTTACCTCGTTTTGTCTTTTCCTGCCTGCCTTGCCTTTGTCTGACCGAATAACCTCTCTTTCCCACCTTGCCTTTCTTGTCTTGACCTTTCTAATTTTCCACCCCGCAGCAGAAATAATTTGAACTTTCCCCATTTTCCCCCAGTTCGTTCTTTCGTCGTTATCTTTCGTCGTGACCTTTGGCCTACTTATCGTCACCTCCCCCACTCCACCCATCCGTCACTTCTAATTTCTCGTCATTCACTTCATTACGATCACTTAACCGACAATTTCCTCACCCAGCAAATCGATTGGGGGTCTCTCGAACACATGTCCACACACACACACACACACACACATATAGCACACATACGAACACATATGCACCGCTCCTCCCACGCACATGCTATACAGCTCTCTATATGCATGCAAAACTATTATATAGTTCTTATATAGATGTGTGTACAGTATTCATGTTGACGATATACATGGTTATGCACATATACGTCTATAATTTATGCCTGTGTATATATTGTGTGTATATATATATGTGAACTCATATACAAGTAGTCACATAATATGGACGTCTTTTAGATACACGCCTTGTGTAAGCATAAGGTGCACATAATATATATGAACTTAAATATATAGTATATTTACTATAAATGCAAAGATATATATCATGAATGTATTGTATATATATATATATACATGAATGTATGCTGGGCATATATATATACCCACAGAAGGCAGTGAATGTATATATATGTAATATATATATATATATATATATATATATATATATATCCCCGTTATACGTTGATGTCACCAAGCAAAGTGCAATCGATCAAAGGAAGAGAGGCCGAACTAAGATGGCGGCCGGCGGCCTCTGCCGACGGACGATGACCTCGCTGCAGTGTACGTGTGTGCCTCTCTGTATGTGTCGGTGTGTGTCTGTGTGCGTCTGTGTGTGTCTGTGTGTGTGTGTGTGTGTGTGTGTGTGTGTGTGTGTGTGTGTGTGTGTGTGTGTGTGTGTGTGTGTGTGTGTGTGTGTGTGTGTGTGTGTGTGTGTGTGTGTGTATGTGCGTATGCGTGTATGTGTGTGTGTATATGTATACGTGTGTAGTGTACAACCTAACGCTGACTCTCAAGGATCATTTCTGAAAATATGAAGACTTTAGACCAATAGGCCCACTAATACACGTGCATATAATATATATATGTATTGTATTGTATCTATCAATTTATATAGCGCCTCTGTAGTGTACACCAATCAGAGGCGCATATGCATGTATGTATATGTATGTATGTATGTGTGCATACTGTGTAACTATAAACAACAAATAATTATGTACAATTTTTTTATAAATATGGCAAATATACATGTATATTAGGAACCTGCGAAGCTACATGACAGTTTTATTCCACAAGCGGATAATCTCACACGCAGATCGTTTATAATAAGAATGTTATACTCTGTATAAATGTATGTACACCAAAGTGCGGATATGCAATTGGTATAGTAACGAATATACTTAAACTTACTTACTTACTTATATTCGATTCGAAAATAACTCGGACGGCAGCATTCGATTCGAAAATGATGTCCGTATTCGAAAAATGATTAGCCCTTGACGCGCTTTGTTGTAAACTAATTGTTTGAATTGTTTACTGCACGTGGTTGTTGAATTGCTGTGTGTAACGCGGAACGCGACGACATTTAACTCTAGTCGGATGCTACAGCCGCAGTAAAGCATCCAAATGGCCAACGAGCTGACATGCGGAGGTTAGAAATGCAATTGGATAACATTTCGTCCATTGAAACATCCTCCATGAATTGAGGTAGCGTCTGGATTCTGCAAGTTGCTGTAATAGTTGCTGTAAACAATTGAAGCAATTGGTTCTAAAATTCGTCGACGGATGAATGTATTATCCCAAGTTTGCTTGTTTTCACCCGTTTATTGCTTGATTCTCTCATTCTTTTGGTAGGTCGAAGTTTGCTTCGTGAATTAGTAAATGTGTGATTTATGCCTTGAAGTGCGTGACTAGATTTAATGAACATGAACCAGAAATAGAACAGAATAATTGGTTTTAATATTAAAACATTATTTATGTTATTTCAATTCTGTTAAGTAACATAATTTTTTAGTTTCGTTGATTTTAAACTGCAAAATTTTATTAGGACTACATTGATATATTGATAACTGTGTTGCTGTGACAGACCTATGCTATGAAGTACACATTACATGAATATCAAACTGGTACCCGCCGATTCAATTTGAGATTCGATTCGAATTCGAGCTTTACGTTACGGAGATGGCGGAGGAAGCTGACGAACGCTTGTTTAGATCTGTGCATAACAACGAACACCACGTACTCCATCGACTCTTCCCCCGCCTCGCCCCTCTTGTGGACATGTGCTCCGCCCTCGGGCCCATGGCTTCTCTCTTCCGGACAAAGATAATCGTAACTTCATACCTAGAGTACTATATAAAGACATATTCTGAACAAATCACTTAAAATTTAAATTAAACGATATCTAGAAAGGACAAGGTGACTTACAAATGAACACATAATATAAATATGACTAACTAATGTAACAAGCTGCGTTCTGTCAGCCTGGTGTTCGGAATAAACGAAAATTGATTGATTGATTGATTTAACCGCGATTCGATTCGTGAAAAATCATTAAATATAGAAAATTCATTAAATATAGAAACAAATAAATATATATACAATACAATACAATACAATACAACTTGCATTTATAACGCGCCTTAATAAAACAGTCTTACTCAAAGGACGCGTTACAATGTACTTACTAATCATAGAACTTAGAGAAGAGATAAGTTTTAAGTTTACATTTAAAAATATTAATTGAGGATGATCTTCGGATTAGTTCTGGTAGAGAGTTCCATTCAACTGGACCAGCTACTTCAAACATTCTGTTTCCAAATTGAAGATATATAATATATAGGCCTATATATATATATATATATATATTGTTGGGAGATCCTTCCCAACCACACGCTCCTCTTATGTACTTTGTCCGTGAACTAGAGACATTGAGGATAAGGTAGATATTTAGAACAGGGATGAACTCTGTTTCTATAATAAATATATTGTGTGTAAGAAATACAGGGAGTGTTGTCCCCTATATAAACCTAAGTAAAGGGTTCGTCGAAGAAGCTTGGCAGTTGTTGTTTAGGCCTGTTGCCGATGGTGTTCTTTTGACGTAGAACTGACCAAGTCTTCAGTGTATTAGTTAAGGCGCTTGACTAACAAGAATTAGACTCTTGGTTTCGTGTCCGTTGAGGCCAACCAAGCTGTTGTTTCGTGTGTTCGACGTGCTTCTGACTACGAAGACGTTTCTGGAACTTCTTGTCGAGGACAAGGTTGTATGTTGCTACTAACTAATGTACTTTTATAATATACATTTTATTTAACCTAGAACGAGTTGTTTCATTATTAGTAGTAGCACCTTACATTTGGGGGCTCGTCTAAAAGCGAAAATTTCGTAAGGTAGACGTAGAAAGGAAGAAAATTGTAGTCTCGTCTAAAAGCGAAAATTTCCTACAGTTAGTGTCTAAAAGAGACGATAAAGTAAAAGTGAAAAAGCGAAATTGAGGAGACTAAAAGAAGAGTCGAAAAAGTCGTAAAGTAGACAGAAAGAGGAGAAAATGAGTAAAGTCTGTAAAGATAGGAAGTAAAAGAGAGAAAAGTTCTAGATATTGCTGTGAAATAGTGAAAATTACTAGGCATAGAGGTGAATTGAGAGAAAAACTTCAAAGGTAATTGAAGAAATTCGGAAATTGTGAAATGGAAAATTGGGAAAATTTTGACGAAGAGGCTGAAAAGGATAGCCTAGAATAAAGAGTTAGCATGCAAAAAGGTAAAGTAGTTGTATGTTAAAAAGGAAAATTGAAAAGTTTTGCGTCGAAGAGAGTCGATAGTAAAATTTTGAAAAGGGGGCGTGTCTGTGAAATTTTGGAAAATTTGGAAATTGAAAGTCAGTAAGTAGTCTGGTAGTTGAAATGCCTCAGTGGAAAAGTTTAGAGGAGAAAAAAGAAAAGGCAGTAGCGTGTAAGGAGAGAAGAAAGCAAAGAAAATTGGAGGAAAGAGTGAGAAGGAGAGCAGAAAATAGGCCATTGTGGGAAGCAGTGACGTCTGTTGAGTGTATGACTGAAGCTGCAAATAGAGGAGAGGTGCTTGACAGGCGAAAGTTGGATGAAATGTGGGCGGAAATAACTCGTGAGTCAGAGAAATTAGCAGAGGAAGATAAAAAATTTCTTGCGGGTAGGGAACAAAAAGAGAAAAACGTTAGGCCCAGTTGTCTAAAAGTGTTGGGGAATACGCCTACGAATGAAAACGCACAAGATGTGAGGTTTGATTCGAAGGTGGCCAAAAAGAGTAAGAAGCAGGTGCACTTTGAAGATAGGAATGAAGGTTTTCGGTCGAACGTGTTTGTTGAATCGAAAGAGAGTGAAAAAGTTGGTCCTCATTCGGTGTGTCGAGCTGAACCAAGTAATGTCAGTGTCGATACGCAGACAGAGGAACAAATGCATGATACTGAATTGCCTTTGTGTTGTACTGGTGTTCTTTTTCCACGCGTTGGTTCACAGCGTCAGATAGTTGTGCAAAGAGATTATGGGGCTGTACACAGTTTGGCAAATTGGGATTCTCTGAATTGGTTGGACTTTACAGATGCAGGGGAGGAGAAAATGATGGAGTTAGTGGATGGTAAAAATTTCAATGTTCCGTTGGTTGATATTCAGGTTGACTGTGAGTTTCTTTCGGGGACTATTCGATGTGGATACTTTTATACAGTACCACGTGGCATTGATTTGATAATAGGCAACGACATAGTCACGGTTGAAGAGCCGTTAGAAGGGTCTGTTAGAACAGCTGAAGTCAAGGGTTGCGTAGAAAATGGGATTGGCGCTGTTAACGTTCGATCAATTGTTGTGGGTACAGGTGTTGAGATAAAGGAAACAGATGAAATGAAAACTAATGCAGATAAAGTTGAAATGTTTTCTTTGAGTACAGAAGAGGAATGTCTGAGTGAATTAGATCTTGGTGAATTGAATGGAATGTTTGAGGAGTCGAATGAGAGTGTACACATGATTATTGATTCTGTGTCGTATGATGATTTAACTGACAGACAGTCAGATGAAAGTTATCAGATGTACGATAATGAATGTAATGAGGTTGTGAATGAAGATAATTTGACACGATTGTTGGATGATGTGAATACGAATATAGGATTAAACAGGTTGTGTGACTGCGAAGTGTGTAATGAAAGGTTTGAGATGCAGTCATCCCAGAGTGAATGGCAGCATGGAGTTTTTGGCTTAGTACATGAAACTGGATGATGTGAGTTGTAAACAGGAGTTAGAAGAAATATGTGTGCATGTTGCGACTGAGGAGTTAGAAGAAATGTGTGTGCATGGTGCGTCTAAAGAGTTTAAAGAAGTGGTTGAATCTCCTGTTGAGATTGTGCATAAAGATGTATGTATAAACGTGGAAGAAGAAATGTTTGTCGATATGGTTAAGTCTAGGTTGGAAGCGTTAAAGTGGATGTTGTTGAGGAGTATTTCGGTTCGACAGTTTAGGTTGTGTTGTGTGGATTTGTGCTTTGGTTGGAAAGACGATATACTTCGGATGAAAGGTTGGTTGTATGAACAACTGGTGAATGATGATAGTCAGTTGCAGATAGATGATTTTGTGATAAAGTTGTCTGAAAATCTGTTGGATGTTGTTGGTCACGTACAGACGGAAGAGTTTGTTGAAAAGTTGGATGTTTATCTTTGGAAAGACTTGAATTGTGTGATCGAGAAACAGAAGGAGAGTTTAATGTTGAGTTATTCTAAGGTGACTTCGGAACCAGAAGATAATGATGAGTCACATGTGTTTAGTGTGGTTGAACAGGTGCATGGTAGAGATAAGGCAGTGTTGTCTTGGGAATCGGTGATGACAATCGTTGTGATTGCGAATATTTCAAGTTTGAGTTATGGGAGTTGCACTTCTTCAAATGTAGCACTGGTGTGCATGGATGTGGATTTTGGTGAAAAGGTGGTTCTTGTTCGGAAGATTGTGTTGTTGACAAATGTTGTTCAGGTAGATGATGGGTCGAATGAAGATGTGGTGAATGATCTGGTGATTCATGTGGTTACTGTAATGCCATGTGCAAAGGTGTGTCAGTTGGAACATGAGGACTTGTTGAATGATGATGTATCCTTGAAAGGTGATTGGATGATTAAAGTGTACGATGATGAGGATGAAGCTCTAGATTGTACGGTGAAAATGGATAAAGTTAAAGTGGACTTGAAAGGAAGTCAAATGAATAATGTGCATGAGGATGAGGATAGTATTTCTTGCGATGTGAAGGAGTTTTCGTCAGACATTGTTGAGAATTGTGGAAATTATGATGAGTCTCAGTTGTGTGCTCAAGTCTATTTGCAGAATGTGGACGAGATGAATCTTCAGATCGGAGATGAACGTGGACTTCGTGGAAACTACACGAGAGGAGATTCGAGGAACGTGAGCGGCTTCACGTTCTTATGGATGGTGTTGACCGTGGTGGTGCTTGCGGCTCGTGGGACGTCTGTCGCGAGTTGCATTGACAGCGTGTGTTTGAAGTCGAGGGAGTGGATCGAAGCGTTGGATGTGGTCTTCGATGCCCTCGCCTGCAGTTTGTACTTTGGTTGTGTACAAGTGATGTTGTACGTGGACTTCCAGTTGGACTTCCAGTTGTCTTGGTTTGGCGAAACCGGGATGAACTGTAGTAACCTTCGAAAGACTTCATGGTTTTGGAGTGCGGATTTGCAGAAAGGTTCTGTGAATAGTCGGTATCGACCGAAGCGGTTGATGTTAATTAAAGATGTTGTATGTCGTTATGATTTTGGGGATTAGTGAAATGTTGGAACTGAAATAGGCTTGCTAGAGAGGCAAGGTGGATGTTTTGTCTGTTGTAAATATCGTACATTGTTTTATGAACTGTGATGTTTTAAGTTTATAGTTGGAGTAGTTATTGGATTATGTTTAGATAAGAGTATTTAGTTAAGTAAATTTTGTGTTTTTCGTTCTTTATCGGTTGATGTTGGGGGGTAAATGTAAGGTGCTACTACTAATAATGAAACAACTCGTTCTAGGTTAAATAAAATGTATATTATAAAAGTACATTAGTTAGTAGCAACATACAACCTTGTCCTCGACAAGAAGTTCCAGAAACGTCTTCGTAGTCAGAAGCACGTCGAACACACGAAACAACAGCTTGGTTGGCCTCAACGGACACGAAACCAAGAGTCTAATTCTTGTTAGTCAAGCGCCTTAACTAATACACTGAAGACTTGGTCAGTTCTACGTCAAAAGAACACCATCGGCAACAGGCCTAAACAACAACTGCCAAGCTTCTTCGACGAACCCTTTACTTAGGTTTATATAGGGGACAACACTCCCTGTATTTCCTACACACAATATATTTATTATAGAAACAGAGTTCATCCCTGTTCTAAATATCTACCTTATCCTCAATGTCTCTAGTTCACGGACAAAGTACATAAGAGGAGCGTGTGGTTGGGAAGGATCTCCCAACAATATATATATAATATGAGTATACGTACTGGATATGAATACAAATGAAAATGGCGGATATGAGCACAAATTTCGAGAGAAAATAATTATTCTCTAACTCCGATTCGTACACAAACGTACCTGAAGCTCTTTATTCATGAAAGAAGAAGAAGAGGAGCAGTTTCTTAAGCTAACCCCGAGGGCACCCATGCGAATGAAGTGTTGGCGACTTCATTTTCTTAGCCTTGGCATATGAGGGCGAGTGCCGAGTCCTCTCCCTCGCCATCTGATCTTCCCACCAACAGTGCACGGTCATTGAAAGCTGAGTTGGTTAGGGGACCTGTTGGAGCAGATATTTATAAACAAGTTTCTATACCCTGTTCGGGGTTGAACCCTCAGTCTCTCGGTTGACAGTCCTGCATTATGTCAAGGAGCTGTGTGTTCCAGTCTTAAAATCAACCAAATCGGCGATCGTTGCGCTCTGCTGGCCATGGAAACATGCAGGTGCCGTGCTTCCGCACTTCACCGCGTCCTGCCTTCTCGTGTATTGGACCGTATTCGTGGAACAGTCTTCCATTGCACTTGCTTCCGTTGCATTCGGCCAAGTGCGGCAAACATTTTCAAACTGCTTTGTAATGGACTTGTTTAGATCATTCAGATTGCCATAATATCATGCGCAGCGCTTTTGCGAGATACTGAAAGGCGCTATATTAAGTTTCTTGATACATACATACATAAATATATACTTACATACATACATACACACACATGCATACATACATACATACATACATACACACACATGCATACATACATACATACATACATACATACACACACATACATACATGCATACATACATATATACATACATACATACACACCTAATTACTACAAAATAATATTCCTGTTCATGTAGCTTCGTGCAGGTGTATATCTGCCGAGCAATACAGTTCCCTAGTGCGCAGTTGCTTAGCGCCTGGCGTCCTTATGTGCTCTGCCATAAGTTGCTCTGCCATAAGTAGCTCTGCCATAAGTAGCTCTGCCACAAGTAGTTCTGCCATAAGTAGTTCTGCCATAAGTAGTTCTGCCATAAGTAGTTCTGCCATAAGTAGTTCTGCCATAGCTCTGCCATAAGTAGCTCTGCCATAAGTAGCTCTGCCATAAGTAGCTCTACCTCTGCCATAAGTAGCTCTGCCATAAGTAGCTCTGCCATAAGTAGCTCTGCCATAAGTAGCTCTGCCATAAGTAGCTCTGCCATAAGTAGCTCTGCCATAAGTAGCTCTGCCATAAGTAGCTCTGCCACAAGCAGGTAGTGGCGCTACAAAAACAGAAGAAAAAACCTCAGTGCGTCATCTACTGGGGCTTCAGCATTGCGCTTAGTCCAGGGCGTCTATGGTGACGTCTGTTTTATTTATGCGTCTTACCTTTGATCTTCGGAACCCAGCCTCACATCAGAGGACAACAACGCGCTCTGCAGTGGTGCCCACTGCTGCTGCAGCTCTCTCTGATTTATTGACGCACAATTTGTATTGACAGTCGACACGCAACTATTCATCCATATTATGTAAATATGGGCTCACATGGACTACATAGTGCATAGGCCACAAAAGGCCTATAGGCCTATTGAAAATCGGAATAGAATCGTCGGCCTGTGTAGGCCTATGTATCCTTATGTATGAATATAGGCTACATTGTAAATGATAAAAATGAATTGTTTACGTGTCGTAAACAGTGGATATTGTTTTCTTTGTTTAAGCTAATTTCTGTTAGCTCATTTGTCTGTTGGATGTCGATCATGCATAGTTTAAGACTAGATAAACAGATGGGAACTGACGAGGTGTGTTTTAGGCGCTTTCGTGTTATCACCTACCTTGTGCTGTCAGTTCCTGGAACTCTAGCGACCTTCATGATCAAGCCTCTCCATTTCCTTCGGTCCGCCGTCGCATCTCTCAGTTCTGCCAAATTCATTCCAGTTGTTTCATGTATCTCGTCCATCCACTTTTTCCTTGGTCGTCCTTGTTTTCTCCTTCCCTCTCCATATGCTAACGTGTTATCACACATTATGAAATTCTAAGGCCACATATAGAAATGTGGATATTTATCAGGTTAACAATGCTATGACGTCCGGTGGAGGTGAATAAAAGGCTCTAGATAAGACAATAGGTGCATGGCTACCTACACAATTGTTTAATATACCCACGTAGCCTACAAACTTGAGGAAGACCGAGAATGATGTTGTTGGACTGGATGATGGAGGAAGATTACAGCAAACTGAAGGAAAGAGCCAGAAAACGTGATGAATGGCGAAATTGGACGTACGAACCTGCCTAGCAAGGCAGAGAACCAAAAGAAGAAAGAAGAAGCCTACAAACACACGTGTATACATTCACACAATCATGTATACGCAGAAACATGCATAGGCCTAAACATGCATGAGCTTAGCTTTAGAGTAGCGCTTTAGAAAGTTAGACTTTGCGAAACTGATTATCAATCATCAAATCAAAATTTTCTTTATTGAAGCCGCTTCAAATCAAAGAACATTCCAACATGAACTAACAAGATTGGCCGCAAGAGGAGTCCTAAAAGGGATCAAGATCCCGCTAACTAGGGAGACCTAGAATAACATTTCAAAAGTCTAAATTAGTGACATCACAGCCAAAGCCTTTACTACAGCGCAACATCAAGTCTCATACAGCAAAGCTAACAATGTAGTATACATAGTACAAAGTAAATGACCAACTAGATACCAAACACTATAAGATAAAGAAAAGAAAGGAAGCCTAAGCTAACAGTGAAAAAGAATATCTGGCAGTGTGGGTTATCGATTAATTAGGAAGGCATGCAGCATTTTTTTAAGTGCCGCAGGTGGGGCTCGACGTATGTGAGAAGGCATACGTACATACATATGTAAATACAAACACACAGTCGTAGACACTTAAGCACACAAATTCGCACAATATCATCTTTGTTCATATATAGACAAACATACACGTAAACGTTGTATTGCGGTAAGACTGTTCAATGAATCCAATGTTCAGTCGAAGTGAGTCTGTTCTCTATCAATAAATCCTGGAGCTGATGACTGGCAGAGGTTGAATCTTCAAAGAACGAGACTCGAAGCAGTTTCGATTTCCATTCCAAAGTGTAAATGTTCCTCACTCTTATATCCGGCCGTTAAGGATATTATATCGGTTGCTTTAACGACCTCATATATGGCTGCCAGGGCCCTTCGCCTTGATCTCCCCTCACCTTACAAGGGTCTCACCGAGCTGAAGGATTCCTTAATGTTCCAGCCTTCAAGAAGACTCAAACTCCTGGTAATACAGGGCGGTGTTCAACCAATCAACCAAACTGTCACAAGCACCTGAGGGTTAATTAAAGCGCACATTTAATCGCAGCTGGCTAGGTCCAAGGAGAGGACTACTGCTGCAGATAATGAGCAGGAAAGTATCGTCATCATTGGCCATTCAAGCAAGGCTCTTGTGTTGCGCTGCTTCTCGTAATCTCATTTTATAGCGCATTTAAAAGGCCTATAAAATCGTATAATATTGTCACATGCTGGTCCACTCTGTCACTCTAACAGTTGTGGCTGAAAATGCAACGTTATAATGTGACTGAAAAAATCGTGCACAACGACACCTAATCGTGTCTAGCAATAGAGTCACGAAGATATGCAAAATATCACCGCCAAACATTCCATTCTGTGAACGCTATCATAGCGCTCAGAGAAGGGAGTGTTTGACGGTTATATTTCGCTATGGCCACTGTTGCAAACATTAGATTAAAAAAATATTGGCGCAAACGATAGTTTAGATAATAAATAATAATAGTAATAATACTATCTATTCTTTAATGAAGCGTCTGACAAACGCACTGCGCTGTGCATGTACATGTTATGACGATTAAACAATTCACAAGAACACAAATTACAGAAGACATAAATCAACAAAGTTGCAGCCATTAGGCGCAAGCTCATTGTACTTTTGCTGCCACCTAGTGGAATGAAGGTATGAGTGCCTTACAGGGATCGCACCGTGTCCGTGAGCATTTCATGCAAGAGTGTTATCCTTTAACTACCCCCCTCCCCCATCTTGCGAGAAGGAACTTTCTTGAATTAGCTGCATTTTTGTCAGTTATAAAATAAATTGATATACGATCCAATTAAACGAGATTAACTTCCATTTGAACTCCGCAAATTCTCAGTTCCTCCACCAATATCGTCACTCACTCACTCACTGTCATCTGCCTCAGGCTCCTCTACTTATCACCCCAAAGGCTTTCCATTCCAAATTGAAGTCCCATCTTTTCAAGAATTCCGACTCTAATCCATCAGATCCTCCTACTCCGCCTTCCAAGCTTTCTCCTCGTCCTTAATGAAACACGCCTTTGCAGCTGCTCTGCCTCAGTGCTTCCGCTTTCTCTAGTCTCTCTGGCAACCGGACCTCTACTAGACATCGATCTCTCTCTGATAGGACGCAGCGCTCGTGAATAAGCTGGTGCCCTGCGCTTAGCTATAGAATAGCGCTTTAGATATGTTGAGTTTACGAATACGATTACGATTAAGCCATTCATTCATCGTTGTACATTTGTATCATGTTTTAGAAGATGTGGCTCCATTATGCGGGATAATAATTGACTTTCTTTTCTGTTCTGTGTTTTGAATCCAATGGAAGAGACATTTTGCATATTGTTATTACGATGTTCTGGTTGTAATCGTAATCGAATCCAAACTTCTAAAGCGCCACTCGAAAGCCAAGCGCAGCACCATTTTGCATCAGAGGGGTTGTCCAAAAGAGAAGTTTAGGGACGAGTGTTTCCAGGGGATCAGAGAGGGTTGGAATGAATGAAAGTATAATGAAAGAAAGGAATCGATGAATCAGTCAGACATCCAGTCACTCGGTCAGTCGCTCAATCAATCACTCCGCTCAGTCGCTCAGTCAGTCAGTCACTCACTCACTCACTCACTCTGTTAGTCAGTCGCTCAGTCAGTCTTTCAGTCAGTCACTCACTCACTCACTCACTCTGTTAGTCAGTCGCTCAGTCAGTCTTTCAGTCAGTCACTCACTCACTCACTCTGTTAGTCAGTCGCTCACTCAGTCTTTCAGTCAGTCACTCACTCTGTTAGTCAGTCGCTCAGTAAGTCTTTCAGTCAGTCAGTCAATCAGTCACTCAGTCAGTCAGTCAGTCACTCAGTAAGTCACTGAGTAAGTTCTTCAGTCAGCAGTCAGTCAGAGTCGTTCAGCGAGTCGCTCAATCAGTCACTCAGTCAGTCTCTGAAATTATCATGACTCTGTCATGCATTCGTCCAGATTCTTTCCATCCTACGCTGGCTCTCTGTCGCAATGAACGGATCTTTCTGATGCTGACCTGATTCTGGCTCGGTCGATGCCTTGTGCATTAGACATCGACGTCGCCATAGAAGTTATAATTACTAACATAGCATTACTCTATCAAGCCTCTGGACATTTCCATGATTCAATCATCACTGTTCATGCTTCCATCAAGGAAGCTTCCATCACACATAAACGCTATATACACACACACACACTTTTACACACAACCAAACATACACATACGAATACACACACTAAAAGGCTTAACGCCAGAAACCCAGACGAAGCTAGGTGGGGACATATTGTACAAATGATAATTAATCAGGGAGGCGTGCCGGCGTATCGAGCAGACGGAGGAGGAGAGGAGAGGCAGGGAGGGAGGGAGGGAAGCCGCCCCTCCCGATGACATTTATTAGGCGTAGTAGCTTTCGGCTATGGGCGCGACCGATCCGGGCATTTTTTATACATTTTCATCGGCGCATCATTTTGATATATTTTCATCCGCGTATCAATTACTGGGACGCCTTAAACCAGCTGTCAGTGCTTGATCCTACTCAGCGGCGCAGCACCGGCTTAAGCCCTACCTTTCGGTGGCCGAGACGACGAGGGTACTTTCGTCTATCCTCGACACGTGCAGTCCAGTTTATGTAACCGGTGGCGTGTAGGATATTTCTCCGTTAAAAACTGTCCCCCGTGATCGCGGTAGGTAGGGAGCGGCCTGCGGTACATGGCGTGGACCGGTTCACCTGGTGTGCCATGGTGTACAGGGCTCGTTAGGACGAGAGGCAGTCAGTCGATCGATCCGCTGTACACTGCCTCTTCGATGATCAACCGGTGACGAGCAATTTCTTCGCATGGGGTTCCTCGTGCAAATTTCCACATCATCTGCGTATTATGCTTTATATTTATATTGATTCATGGTCACATTAACATGCATAATATTATATTATTATAGGCCTATTATATTTATTGCGCGCGAGGTCGGAGTAGCCAATATACGTATGAGACGTAAAGCATTCGTAGTTTAAGACTTGCTCATGAACGGTTCCTATATGCAGTTACCGTCTCAGGTTCCTATGCAGTTACCGTCTCAGGTTCCAATGCAGTTACCGTCTCAGGTTCCAATGCAGTTACCGTCTCAGGTTCCAATGCAGTTACCGTCTCAGGTTCCAATGCAGTTACCGTCTCAGGTTCCAATGCAGTTACCGTCTCAGGTTCCAATGCAGTTACCGTCTCAGGTTCCTATGCAGTTACCGTCTGAGATGAGATTTTCAGTTTATATGCAGTAATCTGGTGGTGTGTGTGTGTGTGTGTGTGTGTGTGTGTTTGTGTGTGAATCTATTTGCGTTTGTATATTTGGTGTTTGTTTTGTAGTTTGGTCAAAATATCATTAAGCTAATGCAGTTCTTACGCATTTTGATATTTAGAAATTCACGCGTGATAATAATTATAGTTTATGATGGCTACTTCTATTCTTTTTGAATCATTGTGATGTTCTCTGCTTTCGTATATATTTACATAATTTATGCATGTGAATTCATCTGCATATGCAAATCCATATGCATATGTGTTCTGTTTTAAACCTCGGCAATTTCACTATATCTCCGTTCACAGCTGAACATTCATGTATGTAAGCATACATGTATATGTAGCATACATGTATGCACCAAAGTACTTAATATAGCGTATTGCAAGTACCTCACAAGAGCGCTGTATTGGGCCAATACATGGCTTTCTGACTGATCTAAAGAAGTCCGTGTCAAGACAGTTTGAGATTGTTTGAATCGTATCCTCATTCTTCCTCTTCTCCTCATCTTTCTCGCCACACCAATTCTAAACACCGCCTGTCTGCATGACCTTAGGTTGCGGGCTTGAAAACAAGACTGACCCTTGTGACAAGGGTGTTGTCTGCTTAACGTGGAGTTGGACTCCTTGTGCGCGCGCGACTTTACCACTGGTGACTCTTATATGAAAGAGTTCGAACATCGGACAACCATGACACTATGTCACATGACATGACTAGTGAAGTCACTAGAACCATAGAATAGCTACATCACTGGAAAGGACGATATCTAGAATGCTATTTACCGAACTGCGATAACACAGTGTAATTACGTTGTCTTGTATTTGAAAACTTTAACGTGCAATGCTAATATAAAAGACATGTCAAGAGCCGGTTCAAAGGTCCCGTTGGACGATTCCCTCTTACAGTGTAAGCCAGGGGTGGGCAACATACGGCCCGATAGAGGATCCGGCCCCTGGGGACCTTTGAACCGGCCCTTGACATGTCTTTTATATTTGCATTGTATACTGGCACTTGAGAACCTTTATATCAGTTTTATGTATTTTTATATACAACAAAGATATGTCGTCACAATTAATAAGAGGTTCATGTAACAAAGGTATCATCCTAACAGCAACATGTTCATGAAAAAAGCTAATGACGTAACAATAATGTTTGTAGAACAAAAAGATATCGTCACAATACGGAATAGACATTATCCTAACAAGCGTCCCTAGACATAGCTAATGCCGTTACAATAATAGTGGTTTAAACCAAGGAGATGTCGTCATAATAATACGAAGTCAATAGTACAAAGCTATTATCGTAGCAGCAACTTGTCCATAAACAAAGTACGTGACGCAACAAAACTGTCTAACAAAGGGAAGTCGTCACAATACGACGCACATAGAACAAAATTAATGACATGACATCATTATTGCGTCACTATTTTGTCCATAGTCAAAATAGTGACGTACGGTAATCATAGTGTTTGTATAACAAAGAGAAGTCGTCACAATACGAAGTACATATAAAATTAATGACCTAGCGTCATTATTACGTCACTATTTGTCCATAGACAAAATAGTGACGTAATTATAGTGTTTGTAGAACATAGAGTGATAGAGATATCGCAACAATAAAAAGTCCATAGCACAAAGCTAATATCCTAATAGCAAAATAGCCTATATTTCATATGTAGGTCTATGCATGTAAATAATAAATTCAGTTTCAAGTCAATTTATTCGGTTACCAAATTGCAAGGAAGTAATAGAGAGATTACAAAAAATGAGTCACTCTGTTACACAGGGGAACCTAATGGGGTCTTTCCATTCCCCTTATGTAGAGTAGGAAGCCAGGCGACGGCCTACCGATGCTAATAACATCTAGACTAGCGTACAGAGCGCCCCTGAATAGCTTCCTGGTGTGGGGCTATATGAGTTTCTTAATAAATAAATAAAACGAAAGAAGCGATTTTGTTTTTGACTCGTTCACGCGACTTTTGTGTTTTGGACGCTGAAGAAATTTCGAGATATTATCGGTGTGGCTTACGATGCAGGTAGCATATACAGGTAGAAGATGCTTTGACTGTATGGTTAGCGATACATGTATTCAGACTCAGGTGATCTCCTCCTGCCTATGGATAGGAGGTCAGTAGCTAGCAACTATTGCGTGTGAAAATGCAATTTGGAAATCATCGGTTTCCAGTGGATGGAACAATTTTCCCGTTTCCCGGGCGATACCAGCTGATTGCAAAATTTATGCTGCTTCCTATATTTCCGGTTTTCGTCCGATGTAAATTACTGCAATTTTCTGTGCATCTTCTTTGCCAGTAAATTATCGTGAAATTCTGACTAGATTAACGTGATGCAATATTCCACTATTGCCAGTAAACTACAAACAGTTTTTGCTAAAGTCTAGGTTAACGTAACACAGTATGTTGCTATTGCAAGCAAGTATGGTAGGCCCTATAACGTTCATACTAAAGTCTAGTTTAACGTGATACAGAATCCTAATATTGCGAGCAACTAAGATACAAAGTTCGTATTAAAGCCTAGTTTAACGTGTAATTGTAATTGTGATTGTAATTGTAATCGAACATTTAACGTGATACGATATCCTACTACTGCGAGCAAGTAAGGTACAACGTTCGTGTTAAAGTCTAGTTTAACGTAACGCAGTGTTTTACTATTGACCAGCCATAAAATTGCTACTGACTTCTAGTTTAATGTGATTCAATTAACTATGCTCCCAACCTAAAAGTGTTTTACTGAACTTGTCTCAGTAATCTTGTATGTAGCACTGTTTAGCAGTTACCTAACTGAATTCTATTACTTACTGCAAATCTCGCTATGAACTGTATCGTGGCTGATTTTGAAACTAGGTATATCCGACATTAGTGTTAAGCTACTAACACCAAAGTAGGACTGCAGAAACATAATAATTTTTCGTAATCGTAATTGAAAATTTATATAGCGCCACTTCGAGCGAAACTCATCAGAGACGTTCAAGTATATGTATAAAGAAATCATATTATTTAGATGGATCATGTAAAGTTAAATCTCGAGCATCGCTCTTTCACTCTAGAAATCTCTATCAATGGAGTTATTTATTTCCGAAGCCAAGTGATTGTAGCTAAGTTGTTCCCGTTGAAGATGAGTCAATTTTATAGATTTAAAATAGGGCCGCTTGACCTCTTGTTATATTGTCAACAATAAACGCTGCTCACTAGAACCTAGCAGTGTTAACATACTATTTATCTAATTGGTTGAAAGAAGACATTTGAACGGACATTTGAAGGGAAATATAAACAAGACTACTAATATGAGCAAATAACTTTAATATATTCTATTCTATTCTATTCTATTCTATTTACGGACTTAGAAAGCGCCTCTCACAGTACAACCTAATCAGAGGCGCTTCCAGTGCGAAGGGCCCCTCGAAAAAGAAAAGTCTTAAGAGAACGAGCAGAAACAGTAGTGTCCCCAAATAACATCACAGCACGAGTTAAAGCAGGAAGGTCATTCCACAGCAAAGGGCCAACGGAGGCATAGGCACTATGCTGTGCTGTGGCAGTCCGAGACCGAGGAACTAGGCTACTAAGTAAGCAGTAACTAGGCCTACTAACTAGCACTAAATAACTAAATATTAATAATACTAGTCTATTAATCGATAAACAATGAATAATGGTAATTTTGTATTTGTCATTACTTATTGGGAAATACATTTAATCACAAGTTAACTGTTAATCAATTCTTAAATAGTTATAACAGTCATTACTTGATACTTATAACTGATAGGTCTCACCCCTTTCAACTTCCCGCAAAAGACGACAGAAATTTCATACCAAGAATTCTTTATAAAATACGGCATATAGGCTACATACTCTAATTTAGGCTTTTCAATAAACATCAGCAACTATACCACATAATTAGATATATATATATATATATATATATATATATATATATATATATATATATATATATATATATATATATATATATATAGTTAACTATTAAAAGAATTTGATTGTTAATACATGCATACATGCATACATACATACATACATACATACATACATACATACATACATACATACATACATACATACATACATACATACATACATACATACATACATACATACATACATACATACATACATATACATACATACATACATACATACACAGACATACATACATACATACATACATACATACATACATACATACATACATACATACGCAGGCTATTTATGTCGTTTTACGAATTCACAGCACGCCTTTGGTACATTTACGGTTGGTGCAGTAGACTGTGCGATGGAAATAGAAACAGATCGGAATATAAGAGGCAGAGGAAGAGGTTCCCTGACGCTGCTCATCTCTTAGTTCAATCGCGATAATTCCCGAGAGAGACGGCAGCTACCATCTTCCTCTCAAATTATCTTTCTCTTGGTATCCTCCTTATGATTCAAGCAGATGAATCTATAGCGGTGAAAGTGGACTCCATACGCCGCCAGGACATACTCAAGTAATGAATGTCATAAGCAAGGATTATAGGGCGTATGGGTGTGCGAGTGCGTGCGTGTGTGTAGATATATAGCTGTTATAGGCAAGGATTATAAAAGCATATATATATATATATATATCAATATTATAGGTAAGGGTCATGGAAAGCATAATAAATTATGTATACACGCATAGGATGTATGTCATAGGACACATTTAACAACCTGCAGCACCAGGCCACGTGTTTTTGCCACCACTAATATCTTAGGCCCCTTTCCAAGAAATTATTATTATTATTATTTTCCTCTGCAATGATTCCGAGATAATATTATTATTATTACTACTACTACTACTACTACTACTACCGCTACTGCATACTGCTACTACTACTACGAGTGTAGTAGTAGCACGTAGCATTTATTATGAGCCACTGTCTAGTGACCAAGCATCAATCGATGGCGCTGAGCAATTGTGAGCGAAGGACTTACTCAAAGTCTCTACACATCAACCATCGTAATCGTAATCTAGTATTTATATAGCGCCATTCAAAAACAGAGGAGCTCCCGACCCGGGCCAGTGTCTTCACTGTTAAAGATAGAGGTTTTCAGGCGCTGCAGGCGGAACTGGTCAAGAGAAATAGAGAAAAGGTCAGTCCTGAGGGACTGAGGTAACCGGTTCCAGCTATTGGGACCAACAATAGCGAAACTCCTAGACTGGGCCGTAGAAGTACGCACCCGCGGGACAACCAAGTAACCACGGGCCGAGGACCGAATGGAGGAACGACTGTGCAGAGAAGATACTGGGGTACAATAAGCCCTAAGATAGTGAGGAGCATCTCAGGGTGAGGGATTGAACCTCCTAATTACAAGGCCTGCAGCGCTTTATAACCAATCGGTTACCGTTTCCCAAAATGCTCTAACTTTAAGATCGTTATGTGTACTTCGGCTTAACGACACTTTTTCATATCGAAGATGATTAGTGTGGGAGGCAGAGTACAACCTCGTACTACACGTTTATATTGCGATCGAGCCACCCGCAGTAAAGATCCGATAAATTAATCTCTGATAAACCGACCGACCCGGAATCGAACCGGGCCGCCGGCGTGGCGAGCGGGCTACCAACCCACTCGGCCACTCAGGATCTCTTTAAGATCGTTATACTGTCGTTATATTTATATACTAGCAGTTTGTACCCGGCTTCGCCCGAATTTTCGCTCCTCCTCTTATTCTCTTATTTCTTTCTGCTTCTGATCATAGTGAGAGGGTATGCTGCGCTAAGAGTGTAGGCATTGAGCGTTGGCCACGTGGCGACATCGGCCGAGTCGGCCGGATTTTTCACTGCTATCGGGAATATTGACGAATCGTCAAAACCTATCTATCCCATAAGATTGAACGAGATCAAATTAACTCACCGCATACTCAACTATTGGATTGTGTACCTGAGAGAGAAAGGGAGGTAATAGGAAAGAATGGAACTAAATAACTAAACCCATCTCAAATTATTATAATCGAGAAACCACAACGTTAGACAAATTCAAATAAAATGAAGCCTATCATCTGTATAAGACATCTCTGATCTGAACCAAGAAAGCAGAGACGAAATGTACATTCTAAACTATCTGCAAACATTCAAGTCAATTCATACATACATCATACATACATTACATACATACATACATACATACATACATACATACATACATACATACATACATACATACATACATACATACATACATACATACATACATGCATACATACATACATACATACATACATACATACATACATACATACATACATACATGCACACATACAGACACCATACATACAGACAGACAGACGTACAGACAGACAGATATACAGACATGCCGTAATACATAACATACATACGTACATGCAACCATATAATTATACATACCTAGGCGCAGACAGAATCATCAACACAGAAAAAATTCAGACAGGCATTCAGACAAACCGGTATACGTACAAACATGCATACATACATACATACATAACATACATACATAAATACATACATAAATACATACATACATACATACATACATACATACATACATACATACATACATACATACATACATACATACATACATACATACATACATACATACATACATACATACATACATACATACATACATACATACATACATACATGCATACATACACGCATACACACTACATAAACATACATACACACATACACACATACACATATACATACACACATACATGCATACATACATACATAGAGAAGCAGAGGCAGACAGATGACGAGAGTTTCACAAGTGAAATCGACTGCAGCAGGGAATCGAGACGGGCGCAGCGAACAGAAATCCCGGCTATTGCCGGAGCGTAATGCGTTGTCAGTGGAGCGCAGTAGTACGTGTCAAGTGGTCGGTCGGTCGGTCTGACCGGCGCTCGATAAACCATCGAATAATTCGACGCCTCGATTCGTTCATCGATGCATCGTCAAAAGCCAATCACGGCTCACAGCGAATCATGGCGCTATATAAATTTCCTAAGGCGATGTTGCAGCATCACGCTTCACGCGTGCACATTCACACATGCACATGCATAAATACATTCATACACACACATACAAGCATACGTGCGAACGTACATGTATACGTGAAGACATATACATATGTACATGAAAATACACATATACACAGCACACATAGACACATAGACACACACCATTACACAGAGACACATTTGCACATACATATATCGGAAACGCTTTCATCAGTACTTCATACACTACATAACATAGGCAACATACACAGTGATACACTTATGCGCTTACAAACACATACGCACACACAGACAGACACATGCACATATTTGTATTCGTATGCATACATGTCAATTTTAATTATGTGTGTGTGTGTGCATGTGCGTGTGTGTGTGTGTGTGTGTGTGTGTGTGTGTGTGTGTGTGTGTGTGTGTGTGTGTGTGTGTAGGTGTGTGTGTGTAGGTGTGTGTGTGTGTGTGTGTGTGTGTGTGTGTGTGTGTGTGTGTGTAGGTGAGCAGGTGTGTGTGTGTGTGTGTGTGTGTGTGTGTGTGTGTGTGTGTGTGTGTGTGCATAGGTGTGTGTGTGTGTGTGTGTATGTATATGTGTGTGTGTGTGTGTGTGTTCATGTGTGTTCATGTGTGTAAGTGCATGTGTGTGAGCCTTTTATCTAAACAGAGCAAGGCAATTGTGATGCTCTACTTCAGCAGCTGAAGCCAGACACGGTGGGTTGCGGAGATTTCCACGGAAGCAATGCTACTGACACTATATCGCCGTCGTGAAAGTCTGCTGATCTGACACTGATCATTGAAGAGCGCATCAGACGACAGATTTAGACGACAGTTCAACGATTATGTCTTGTATGGGGAATGCTGGAGACACATTGGTTGGGAATGGAAAGCCTTAGGAGGGATAGATGGATTAAAGGTAGAAGATAAATGCTGGAGACACCTTTGGTTAGTAATGGAAAGCCTGAAGATTGATAGATGCATGAGAGGCAGAAGAGAAACGATATGTCTTGATGTCTTGTAATGGAGACTGCTCGAGACACATTGGAATGTGTTTGGAAAGAAAAGCCTTAGGAGGAATAGATGCATGAGAGGCAGAAGAGAAACGATATGTCTTGTATGGGGAATGCTGGAGACACATTGGTTGGAAATGGAAAGCCTTAGGATGGATTTATACATGAGAGGCAGAAGAGAAACGATATGTCTTGTATGGGGAATGCTGGAGACACATTGGTTGGGAATGGAAAGCCTTAGGATGGATAGATGCATGAGAGGCAGAAGAGACACGATATGTCTTGTATGGGGAATGCTGGAGACATATTGGTTGGGAATGGAAAGCCTTAGGAGGAATAGATGCATGAGAGGCAGAAGAGAAACTATATGTCTTGTATGGGAATGCTGGAGACACATTGGTTGGGAATGGAAAGCCTTAGGAGGAATAGATGCATGAAAGGCAGAAGAGAAACGATATGTCTTGTATGGGGAATGCTGGAGACACATTGGTTGGGAATGGAAAGCCTTAGGATGGATAGATGCATGAGAGGCAGAAGAGAAACGATATGTCTTGTATGGGGAATGCTGGAGACACATTGGTTGGGAATGGAAAGCCTTAGGAGGAATAGATGCATGAAAGGCAGAAGAGAAACTATATGTCTTGTATGGGGAATGCTGGAGACACATTGGTTAGAATGGAAAGCCTTATGGAGACAGTTGGAGAGGCAGAAGTGAGTTTTGCCGATTGGAAGACACAGGAGAGATTGTGAAAAAGTGATTTTTCGAATTTCGGTCTTGTCACTTGATGAGCAAAAAGTAATCCAGTGACAAGTTGAGTTTTCGATGACACATTAGTTTATGAGTGTTTCTACGTACTTCTACTGTGCATTTTGCGTTATATATATCTATATGCGTGTGTATGTGTGTATGAATGTGTGTGTATATATGTATATATGCATGGATACATGTATATATATACACATATATATACATGTATACATGCATACACGCTAACATTTCCTGTTTCCTTTTAGAGATAATCGGGCGGTGATTTGAGTTGCGTGACAGCTTCTGTTTAAGTTCATGGCACTCGCGGTAATGATGACCAGCTTGCTCTTAGCATCTATAGCTTCTTAAGACGCACTTACGTATACTTACACGCAGGAGGCATATATACACCGGCCGAAGACGCATACACACATGGGCATACACTCGAACACGCACGCATATACATGATACGTGATGGCGTGTTTTACAAGACCCTCTTGTGCAATCCGTTAGCAGTATGAGCTCTCCAGACTTACGACGTGCGGACGGTAAGCACTGCCTGAGGGATGAACTAAAGGAACAGATTTAGTATTGGCATCAAGAGATCCGAGTTATAACGACCGTCTTGGCAGCACCACCTGCGCCAATAGCTGCTGTAACGACACACCTGTGGGGAAGGCGACTTAGAGATGCCTGTGGAAACAGCCACCTACGGTGAAAAGAACGTCTTTGCGGCACCTTTGCGGTAATAAACTTCTATGCGGCACATGTGAAAATTAACATCTTCAAGACACCTAAAGATATTGCCGTCTTTGTAGCATAATAAGGAAATTACCGTCGTTAATATAATCTGTGGAAATTTACCGTCTATCATGTTATGCAGTTGCTAATAACGGGCACATATGATAATAACTGTGCATCGGACGTCTGTTGAAATAAACGGCCTGCTTGAAATGAACCGTCATTAAGTAGGCCTACTTGCTGGTCTGCACATCCCGCAACTCAGCCTTCCATTAGTCTCATGTTACTTTGCGCCAAAACCTCCCTAATCTTACCCCTGTCCTTTCTTGCCTTACCTTATTCATTCATTCATTATTCATTCATTCATTCATTCATTCAGAGGACTTATATAGCGCCTCTTCAAGAAACCTACTCAGGAGCGTTCCCAGCCCAGCCGCGACTAAAGACAAAAGACTTGGGTTACTTATAAAACCCAGTTGGGTTGATCAGAAGTAATGAACGCAGCTCTGGCGGGAGATCATTCCAGATGGAAGGGCCCACAACTGAGGAAGCTCAGCGTTGTCTGGTAGCCAATGCGCGCCGCGTCCTTACGTTACCTTAGCCAGCCGCCTTGTCGCCTGAATAGGCCGCCTGGGATTCGCTTCTTGTGCTATGGTTTCTGTAGGGCGTGCTTAAGACTAAGTCGTGTGATGTCTGGGGAAGTCTTAAATGAAGAAAATTTTTGTCCGGACTCTTGAAGAAAATTTTTGTCCGGACTCTTGTCCCGGGCACACGAACCACCAACCCCTACTTAGGCTATCCCGGCCGCATGAACCCCTACTTACGCCACTGGTCCCAGTAGTCGAAATCCGTTAAAATATGCACTGAGTCTTGTTGAAAAACTGTCTTAATGTTACCTAATGCCAATGATCAGCGGACGAAATGTGAACCAATTTGGACGCCTCAGTGTCGATTTAGTTGATACCAGTTCAAGAATGATACATATTAAAAGAATAGTACAATTGTCCGGAATGCAAAAGACATACCCAAAAGGAACAGAAGTCCCGCTTAATTAAAGTAACCTATTAACTCTAAACAATGATATACAACAGAGACCTAAGTCTTCATAATTAGATGACGATGATGATGATGATGATGATGATGATGATGATGATGATGATGATGATGATGATGATGATGATGATGATGATGATGATGATGATGATGATGATGATGATGATGATGATGATGATGATGATGATGATGATGATGGTGATGGTGATGATGACGACGACGAATATTATTATTATTATTATTATTATTATTATTATTATTATTATTATTATTATTATTACTTACTACTACTACTATTATCAGTACTTTATAATTAAAATAATATTTTACTCCATACTTGACTTTACCTTCCATTAGCTCATGTTACTTTACCCCCAAACCTCCCTAACCTTACCCTTGTCATATATCTTGCCTTACCTTACTCATTCATTATTCATTCATTCATTTCAGAGGACTTATATAGCGCCTCTTCAAGAAACCTACTCAGGAGCGTTCCCAGCCCAGCCACGACTAAAGACAAAAGACTTGAGTGACCTATAAAACCCAGTTGGGTTGATCAGGAGTAATGAAAAGCTCTGGCGGGAGATCATTCCAGATGGAAGGGCCCACAACTGAGAAAGCTCGGCGTTGTCTGGTAGCCAATGCGCGCCGCGTCCTTACGTTACCTTAGCCAGCCGCCTATGTCGCCTGAATAGGCCGCCTGGGATTCGCTTCTTGTGCTATGGTTTCTGTAGGGCGTGCTTAAGACTAAGTCGTGTGATGTCTGGGGAAGAGAGAGCAGCTGTCGATGACATCAGGCCAGACACTAAGACGACGACGGACATTGATCAGCCGATGAGGCACAGAAGAGATGCCATGCACCGCCAGAAGCATTTCCAGGATGAAGACTCCACATCCCTTTCCTTCCTTCCTTCCTTTCTTTCTCATTTTCTCCTTCCTTCCTTCTTCTCCTCCCTTTCTTCCCTTGCTCTTCTCCTTCATCTCTTTCCTCCTTCCTTTTTTCCTGCATTTCTTCCCCTTCTTCTTTCTCCTTCCTTTCTTTTTCCTTCTGTCATCCTTCTTTCTCTCACTTTCTTCATCTCTTTCTTCCTTCATGTTCCTTCTCTTCACTTCTTCTTTCACTTCTTTCTTTCTTTCGCTTCCATCTTTCATCTATCCTTTTTTTTACTTCCTTCTTTCACTTCCTTCTTTCACCTCCTTTCTCCTCCGCTCTCCTTCGCTTCTTTTTCCTCCTTCTTCTCCTCTTCTTTTCCTCCGACCTCCTCCTTCTTCCTCTTGCTTCTTCTACTTATTCTTTCTGTCCTCCAGTACCACTCATTCTCTCCACCAGTCTTCTTGGTTCTCCCTTCTCCTCTTCCTCCTATTCCGTTATTTCTCTCTGCTTCTTCTCTCATTCTCCAGACTCCCTCTTCTTCCCCTTCCTCCTTCTCGTCCTCCTCTTCCTTCTTCCTTCTTCTCTTCCTCCTATTCCATTATTTCTCTCCGCTTCTTCTCTTATTCTACTCCCTCTTAGTCCCCTTCCTAGTAGTCCTCCTAGTTCTCTTCCTCTTCCTCAGCAGCAGCAGCAGCAGCAGCAGCAGCAGCAGCAGCAGCAGCAGCAGCAGCGGCAGCAGTAGTAGCAGCGGCAACAGAAAAAGCAGTAGTAAGTGTGCATGCAAATTTTTTTATGGCCACCTTCTACTGTATATGGCCTTGACCCTGCCCATTTTATTGAACGCCATCTTCTTCTTCCTCTCTCTCTCTTTTCTTCCTTCCGTCTCCATACCCTTCCTCTTCCTCTTCCTTCTCTTCCTGTTCTGCCGCTCTCCACATCCTCCCAAACGAGCTTCCTCACGAAATACAAAACAGTCGAAGCACATTCTTCCTTCTATTTGTTCTCGCCTGTAATTGGACCGGCTGCTCTTCTTTACGTTATCTTTGTTCCCTCGTTCCTCCTTAGGTTACCATTTCTCCTTCGTTCATCCTTCGGTTACCTTTCCTCCTGTGTTCCTCATTCGGTTGCCTTTCCTCCTTTGTTCCCCCTTGTTCCTCCTTCGGTTGTCTTACCTCCTTTGTTCCTCCTTTGTTCCTCCTTTGTTCCTCCTTTGTTCCTCCTTCCTCCTTCTTTCCTCCTTGTTCCTTCTTTGTTCCTCCTTCGGTTGTATTTCCTCCTGTGTTCCTCCTTCGGTTGTCTTCCTCCTTTGTTCCCCTTTGTTCCTCCTTCGCTTGTCTTTCCTTCTTTGTTCCTCCTTTGTTCCTCCTTTGTTCCTCCTTTGTTCCTCCTTTGTTCCTCCTTTGTTCCTCCTTCGGTTGTCTTTCCTCCTTTGTTCCTCCTTTTGTTGCCTTTCCTCCTTTGTTCCCCTTTGTTCCTCCTTCGGTTGTCTTACCTCCTTTGTTCCTCCTTTGTTCCTCCTTTGTTCCTCCTTTGTTCCTCCTTCGGTGGTCTTTCCTCCTTTTTTCCTCCTTGTTCCTTCTTTGTTCCTCCTTTGTTCCTCCTTCGGTTGTATTTCCTCCTGTGTTTCTCCATAGGTTGTCTTTCCTCCTTTGTTCCCCTTTGTTCCTCCTTCGGTTGTCTTTCCTCCTTTGTTCCTTCTTTGTTCCTCCTTTGTTCCTCCTTTGTTCCTCCTTGTTCCTCCTTTGTTCCTCCTTTGTTCCTCCTTTGTTCCTCTGTTTGTTCCTCCTTCGGTTGTCTTTCCTCCTTTGTTCCTCCTTCGGTTGTCTTCCTCCTTTGTTCCCCTTTGTTCCTCCTTCGGTTGTCTTTCCTCCTTTGTTCCTCTTTGTTCCTCCTTTGTTCCTCCTTTGTTCCTCCTTTGTTCCTCCTTTGTTCCTCCTTTCGTTCCTTTTGTTCCTCCTTTGTTCCTCCTTCGGTTGCCTTTCCTCCTTTGTTCCCCTTTGTTCCTCCTTCGGTTGTCTTACCTCATTTGTTCCTCCTTTGTTCCTCCTTTGTTCCTCCTTTGTTCCTCCTTCGGTGGTCTTTCCTCCTTTTTCCCTCCTTGTTCCTTCTTTGTTCCTCCTTTGTTCCTCCTTCGGTTGTATTTCCTCCTGTGTTCCTCCATAGGTTGTCTTTCCTCCTTTGTTCCCCTTTGTTCCTCCTTCAGTTGTCTTTCCTCCTTTGTTCCTTCTTTGTTCCTCCTTTGTTCCTCCTTTGTTCCTCCTTGTTCCTCCTTTGTTCCTACTTTGTTCCTCCTTTGTTCCTCTTTTGTTCCTCCTTCGGTTGTCTTTCCTCCTTTGTTCCTCCTTTGTTCCTCCTTCGGTGGTCTTTCCTCCTTTGTTCCTCCTTTATTTCTCCTTTTTCCTCCTTTGTTCCTCCTTTCTTTCCTCGTTCCTCCTTCCGTTACTTCTCTTCCGTCGAAATCCTTGTCACGAGATCCATCATTTTCTGCGGAGCATTTCTGAAGAGGATCTGTGCAGTATTTGTCACTTGCTGTTCGTAACGACCTCGACCGTCTTCAAAAGCTCATCTATCATAAGCATCCGCACGTATGGACCATACCTGTGACTCATCTGTCTGTCTGCTTGCCTGTTTGTCTGCCTGTACGTCTTTTTATCTGTCTGTGTATGTGCGTCTGTGTATATGTTTGTCTTTACGTCTATGTATCTGTGTGTCTGTATGTGCCTGTGTGTGTCTGTGTGTGTCTGTGTGACTGTCAGTCTATTTTTCTCTAGGACTCAATCTGTATTTTTTTGTCTCAGAAAGTTGCCTACTCTCTCAATCTATCTGTCTGTCTGTTCCTCTGTGTTGATGAAGAAGACGAGCCTTTACTCGCTGCGAATGGGATTCGATTCACGGTGCCACCCACATTTGATCGTAAATCCAGATGATCATGAAATCTCTAGGACCCAAGGATTCAATCCTTAGGTCCTATTACTAATCACGAACTCTCTTCTTCGTCTTATCCTGTTCTTGTTGTTATTGTTGATGCTGTTGTTTTTCTTCTGCTTCCATAGAAGGTGGCTACTACTACAAATGTTTACAAACTACTACTACTACTACTTACTGCTACTGCTACTGCTACTGCTACTACTACTACTACTACTGCTACTGCTACTGCTGCTGCTACTTGCTACTGCTACTGCTACTGCTGCTACTACTACTACTGCTTACTGCATCACTACCACTACTACTACTACCACTACTACTACAATCACACACTACTACTCAACCACTACACCACTACAGAACCACTACCACTCACCACTACCACTCACCACTACCACTCACCACTACCACCACTACCACTACTACTACTACTACTACTGCTACTACTACTACTACTACTACTGCTACTACTACTACTACTGCTACTACTACTACTACTACTACTACACTATCAATACCGGTACTACTACTATTGCTACCTCTACTACCAATTCTAGGCGTACTATTACAAAAACGTTTACAGTTAAAAATAATCCTACAGATGGTTCGAGCGAGGTACGAAGACAGTAGGGTTCATATCCTCTTCGCATTAGTTTCAAAGCGTTCGATAGATGTCGCAAGGACTTAGTTGGTCACAATACGGTCCATGTCTTCAGTGCTGTCTGTTACGTGTAAATACGTGATAGTCGTAATTATAATCGTAACCGTAATCGTAATCTCGAGATTTATACAGCGCCCAAAACAGCGAAGTCGCAGGAACAAGTTTATTCACGGGTGTTTTGTAAAAACATAATCGATAGGTGTGAGAGGGTGAAAGCGGTTCCAGGTCAAGGTCCATAGGGGTCAGGCAAGCAGACAGTCAGACGGTTAAGGTGGATGTTGTTTAGAGTTGAACGACGAGGGAGGTGAGGGAAAGAGGAGGAATCAGTATATGATTTGTGAGAGTGCAGTGGTATAGCTGCTATCGTGTCGGACTTTCAGTTCAATAAAAGATGTTTCGCGATTTCAGCTCTATTTGCGCTTACTCGGCTGGAAATTATTACATTGACCGTACACTGTCGTTTGTAAGATCAGGCGGTCTGGCCACCCGTCTTTATGTGCCGAGACTGAGAAAACCGAAGCCGCTAACACTTCGTATCGGTGACTGCATCTTGAGCTTAGCCGATTAAGGGACTGCTGTGAATGAAATGTTTGTATGTATGCAAGCATCCATGCATTTATGTATGTATGTATGTATTTATGTATGTATGTATGTATGTATGTGTTTGTATGCATGCATGTATGGCCCCTATGTATGTATGTATGTATGTATGTATGTATGTATGTATGTATGTATGTATGTATGTATGTATGTATGTATGTATGTATGTATGTATGCATGCATGTATGTATGTATGTATGTATGTATGTATGTAATGTATGTATGTATGTATGTATGTATGTATGTATCATACATACATACATACATAACATACATAATATATATATATGTATGTATTTATATGTATGTATGTATGTATGAATTAATGCATGAATGATTGTTTATAATGTTTGTTAGTGTGTACAAACATACATACAACATATCATAAATGTGTACTTATTTACGTACTTATGTATGCGTGTATGTATATGTATGTGTATGCATGCATGCATGCATGCATGTATCTTTGTACGCATGTATGTATGTAATGAGCTCGAGTACAAGTCCCTTCCTAAGTCACTTGCACAGAGGATCTTCCTATTCATTCGACAGAGGGTGACAAATCTAACAGACGCCTCGAGCAAGCGCACAGTCTCGGCGTTCAGGACATGAAGCAGCTGAATATAAAGACATACTAATGCGAACTTATGTAATCCAATTTGATTTAATGCCATTTTGTGATGCAATGCGACGTAAATCATTCAAGCTTCAAATTTTTCAAAAGAGTCCATTGCTTTAACTCCAGTCGTCCTCAATTCAAGAAGTCCTGAAACGCTGCTCTAAAGCTAAATTGCAAAGCATCAGCTTATTCACGATCAAACAGCTCGCTGATTCAGTCGCTTGGAGCATTCGGAAGTGTTGAACTCAAGATGACATCTACACTCACCTGTATGACCCATGACCTCCTTGCCATGACCTACATTCGACCAATAGTCTGGGATGCCGATTCGTATACCGATGTGTGGTTTATATTTCATTGATTTAAGTCTCGGGCTGGCACGGTCCGTACACGCCGGTTCTTAATGGCGTGGCACCCATTCAAGTGGGCATCGTTGGTGTAGGATCTCGACTTATTAATTCATTGAAAGATGAGCAGGGTCAAGGTCATACGATGGTCGCTATATAAACACACGTGCATTTAAGTTTGCATTAGAACTCCGCCACTGTTTGTACTCTGACAGTGCCAGTCCCAAGCCTGGATAAAGGAGGAGGGCGACGCTAATGGTCTTTGTTATGACACAGTGGTCGTTAAACAGTAACAAGCAAGTTTACATCAGTCTCTCCTTGTATGTATTCATCCCTACAGTCTGCGATCTTCAAGGATGGATCGTTTGGCTGGAAATGTCTTCGGCTCTCGTGCATTCCGTGTTGCCCCCCCCCCCCCAAAGGAATGGAACCGATTAGCAATGTTTAACCGATGCTCGAACCCTATTTGTTCCTCAAGAAATGCCGCAGAAATGCCGCAGAACTCACTTTTTCACTGGCTTTCAAACATAAATGCTTACACTTAATGAATGTCAAATGTAAACATGCAGCTACCTATTATGGCTTCGACCCTGCTAATTTTGTAATGAGTTGATCGACTGAGATCCCCGCTTGGATGTACCCCAAAGCCATTTATGGTCACAGTGTACGGCCAGTGCTAGCCCGAGATTGAAATCCGTGACTGTCCTTTCAGGCTGATTTACTTCCAATCTTCTTCTTTGTGTCATTTAGACCCTATTATTGGATCTGATTATCTAGGTAGTATCACTCCGGATACGGAATGATTGAGTGTGTGGATTACTACCTAGCTAACTAACTCCCATGGGTATGAAACATTACATTAATAGGCATTTAATAATCAAACCCCATGACATTTGCATTCGAATGGAGCTCAACAAACTGAGCACCTAATGAATTCCTTCTGTTTTCTTTTCTGACTGTAGCGTCCAACTGCCAGACGTCAGCGACGAATGAGATGCTCGGAGGGGGTGGCCGCCACTTCGCTTCCATCCAACGGCGTCGGTCATCGGTGGCCTTCTGCTCCCTTCGAGGTCCCCCTCTGCCCGGTTACCATGACGAGCCAGACGCCCTGGCCGGCGACCCTGCCTCCTGCTCCTCCGTCCAGGGTCTTCCGACCGTCAATGACGAGGACGAAGACGAGCCGACGACTGCCTTCCTTCACCCAGCTGAACCTAGACGAAGGGCCGTCGACGCCTCTGACCTACGGACATGCGCACTCGTCCAGACGAAACTCAAGAACTGGAAGTAAGAAGAATATCAGCTGATGACGACTTCTGTAGCGCCATTATCGCATTACATCAGTCGTTTCATGGACAGCCAAGTGTGTGGCTCATTGGATGATGATGATGATGATGATGATGATGATGATGATGATGATGATGATGATGATGATGATGATGATGATGATGATGATGATGATGATGATGATGATGGTGGTGACGGTGGTGATGAAGATGATGATAAAAGCACTAACAGTAAAGGCGATAATACTGATAATAATTGGGTGTTTTCCTGCTCATTATACATTTCGTGCCATCTCTCCCCAATACTTCTGCTCTTAGGCACGCAACCGATGTTTTCTGCACTTGACGAAAAATGCTCGTCACGTCGTTGGTGACATCGCCATTACAAGTTCAGCACACACGCACTTGGAAATCGCCAGACATTCTATTCTGGCTTTTGACATTCAGTTCGTATCGAATACTTCTGCTTGCTCGAAGCTATCACCGAATTAATACGCTTCATGCACAGGGCTGTGCTGAACACCAAGCACTCGGCGAAAGGTCCGATAGTATGCATTGTTTATCATCACACGAAAATTGAGAAACAATACACTATTTGTATACGACTCTACAATAAATTCATTCATTCATTCATTCATAAATTTATATAGCGCCCCTTCAAGAGGGCTACTCAGAAGCGCTCCCGACTCCAGCACGGCCAAAAAGTACAGTTTTGAGCTTAGTAAAAAAAGCTTCAGTAAAAGTCCCAGGGAGCAGGCGTATCTCCTGGGGAGCCCGTTCCAGACCACTGGGCCCACCACGGAAAAGGCTCGATTCTGCATAGTTGCAGTTCGTGCAAATGGGACTAAGAGCACCCCTTCTCTGCAGAGCGGAGGGGCGGCGACCTTGAATACCCGAGGGGCAGCAAAGCTCCCGCAGGTAGACTGGGCTAGACCCAGCTGACATCGTCGTACCAAGGCAGCAATCCTGTACTCGATGCGCTGCCGGGTAGGGAGCCAATGTAAAGGTCTCCAGCATATAGCTGGAGACATGACCAAATTTGGGGATTTGCCCAATAAGACGCGCTGCAGAGCGCAAGACTCGGTCCAGGCACACAAGTCGATTTAGAGGAAGGCCAAACACTTTATATTTCGCTAAACTACGACGGCGATACTATAAGCCACACGAGGATAGTCTATACTATGCTATATGCAATAATTATCTCGTTATTGCATTACTACTCTTTCAGCTTACTGTGCGTTATTTTGCTAACTGATGTAGCCTAATTATATTCCTTCGTAATTACATTTAACATCATAAAGGCTAGCGCAGAGAGCGCCTCTGAGTAGATACCTTGAAGTGGCGATATATAAATGTTCAATTACATTACAATAGGCTACTTTGAAGTAAAGAATAGCTATCGCTACAATACGATACAATACTACAGCATACACTGCAACAAAAGTGCAACATGCTGCCGTGTAATAACTATAATAGCCAATCAATTCGATGGCAATATACAACAGCACGCACATCTATAATGCACCATCGTTATAATAATTGTAGTACGCTACAATATGCTACTGAATACTGATCAATAACTATAATCGCTACAACTCGATAGCAATACCATACACTACAGCATTTTACTCTACATTAACTAGATATCGCAACAATACGACTACTTAACGACAGTATTTTTTCAATTCAACGTTTCAATTTGTTTATTGACATACCACATAATGACAAAAGAAACAAAGCAAAAAGAAATGCAACAAGCTCGAAATAGCTATGGCCGGTAGTATTTTCACTAGCATTATTATTATTATTATTATTATTATTATTATTATTATTATTATTATTATTATTACTATTCTTATTATTATTATTATTATTATTATTATTATTATTATTATTATTATTATCATTATTATTATTATTATTATTATTATTATTATTATTATTATTATTATTATCATTATTATTATTATTATTATTATTATTACGTCGCTGGAACGACACACCTTATAACGAGATGAAGAAACGCAAGTTCGCTGAGTAGACTTGACTAGACTACGTTAGTCTGGGTCTGGACTTGTGGTCTGAGGATACGTTGTCGCCGATCTATTAACCCAGTCGACTAGGGTTGTTGTTATACGTAACTGGGCATTGATATAGCGCCTGTTCAGAACCTATTACAAATGAAGAGTGATGATTGACAGCATCGTGTATTAATACTGAGCCAATACATTACATTACCATGCCTTGTCTCGTCTTACCTTACATTGATATACCTTGTCCTGCCTTGTCTGACTTTACCTTGTCTTACCAATCCGCTGGTTACCATACCATATTTGACTAACCTATCCTTATCAGTAAGATAAGTCTATGGCTGCTACAACCGTAACAGTAGTACCTGCGGTGGCTAGACATGACTGTTGCGGGTGTAGGTAGATTCGTATATTGACCGCCGTGGATGGTGACAGACTCCGTCGACCACCGGACAACGGCGCATGCGCACGTACGCTGGTGCCCTTGCGCTGAGGCCCCGCTCGGTCGTTGGCTGGAGCGGCATCTGATGGGCGGTAATCATATTCGATAATCTCTTGTGGTTCTTCCTCGTACAACAGTCAAACAAAATGACGTATTGCCCCGGGTCCAACAAGATGGCGATTGCTCGGCACTTAGGCGCCTAAAAATCTAATCCAATCCTGAGATCTTTGCAGAGTGCCTTTATACAATAATTGTAATTTAATATTTATATAGCGCCACTCTGAGATTCAGAGGCGCTCCCGAGTCCCGACCGAAGTCAGTGCTGTCTCGAACAAATAAGATAGTCTTCAGGCGTTTCCGAAACCGAGGAAGAGAAAGGTAGAGGAGCTCAAGACGCATTTCGTGCGGAAGATGGTTCCAACTAGAGGGGTCGACATGAGCAAAGCTTCTGGATAGAGCAGTTGCACCACGCATGCGAGGGACAACCAGAAGGCCCCTGACGGCCAAGGAGAGAGCAGAGCGACCAGGAATTTAGAGACAATACAATATATTACAATACAACAAAACTGTATTTGAAATTGTCGTCCCGCCAAACGACAGAACATCGACGGCACATAGCAATTGTTCGTGAAAGACTTGCGCAAGGTCCCTACACAGTGGCCACCCTAGTGAAGGTTTGAACCAAGGTCCCTACACAGTGGCCACCCGAGTGAAGGTTTGAACCAAGGTCCCTACACAGTGGAACCCGTCCTTTGCGCTCTATCCTTTCCATTACCGGCTATGGTAGCCTAATGCAGATGGTGTCAATCCAT